>JAGHPS010001041.1:0-49412 GCA_020976635.1 Castanea crenata
ATCCCCGAATAACTACACTTTTAATCTTCCTACCTTTCGCTTTTTGTCTTTGAAATGACATTTTGATTAGTACGTAGTAATACAAGTGATGTGGTTGATCCAAAAAACAAGTAGCAGCAATTACTTGCTCAATTATTGTTAGAGCTGTGGCAAAACTATCAGAATGGCAGACTCATGTGCTTTGATATTTTCAGGCTAATCCCCAATCTAAGGTGATCAGGGCCATATTCGGATCCCATAATAACTACACTTTTAATCATGTCCTTCACTCTTTGTCTTTTGAAATGTGGTGTGGTTGATCTAGAAGACAACATTGATCAAACCACAATTTATAATTTAATAAATTGTGAAAAAGTTCGTACAAAATTTTTTGTATCTACATTGGCTCATGGACAAATTTTCTACCTTCATGCCTTAGTTGGCTTTATGCATTCTTGCACCTGAAATAAGCCAACAGATGTGCTGATCGTTTGTCTATTTCAAAGCAGAACTCTTTGTTGAGTCATCATCGATTCTAGACCATTAGGCATGCAGTAAAAAAAATGAGTTATGCTGGTGCCTCAATTTGTTGCACATTGTGTGTCACAACTTGTCCACATAGTAAGTTGTGAGTGGCGGAGAGGTGTCCTCACATGGACCCAACATCACCCATCTACCACTCACAACTTGTCATATGGGCGAATTGTGGCACAAGTTAAGCAACAAAAAATCTCAACCTTCTTCCTCATACTCATCTGTTGCGGCGGCCTATGATGGTGGTGGCTTACAGTGGCCTCTCTCAATAGACCTAACCATAGGTGGCTTTGGTGATGGTGTTCATAATCATGAGTTTTGAGTTTGAAGAGAATGGGTTTGAGGTGAAGAGAGAGCAACATGAGAGAGAAGGCAAAGAGAGAAAAAGAATGAAATAATGTGACAGAGAGAAAGAGAGGAGAGAGAAGAAGAACCCAAATATTAATAAAAAATTGGAGACATAATAAAATAACATTATTTAAAAATACAATATTTCTATAGTAGCCTCTTACTTGTAAGAGGTTACTGTAACACAATTGTAAATTTTTTACAATTACAACTCCGGGTAATGTGTGCTTTTAGTGTTATGATGCTAAAATATAGCATATTATCCAGTTTAGAAGACTGGATACTAATGCTCTAAGTTCTATATAAGGTTGGCTGTGGATTGTATCAAGGCATCCAATAGAGAAGTGTTGTATCCAAGAATAAGTAGTGATATAGCATATAAGTGTTAATGAAATACTGAAATAGCAAGAGAAATAGTGAGAGTGGTGTGTGTAGCAAAGTGTGCTTAATGTATTAAGCATCTTTTATTTTATTGATAAAGTATTCTATTTGAGTGTGGTAAGATTTATAAAGTATTTGACAAGAGACTTTCTTTTTTAGTGTCAAATTTATTTGACAAAACTTCGGCTCAAATCTCTACACTCTTACTTTTCTATGCATTACTGGAGTACTTTCATTCCTTTCAACTTTTGACAAACCCTATATGGTTTGGTGTAAAATGCTAGCATGGAAAATAGACCTCATTAATATAACGCATACAGAGCTCAAAGGACCACGTTAAGCATATGAAGTAATGATCTAAATCTTGTTGAATCCAAGTTTTGTTGATCACTGAAAGCCCATAATTACATGTTGGACACACTAACACTCCTGATCTTGTTGTTTTGCTACATTACTGGTCTCATTTTTAGGAGTTGCACACGCGTCCCATTCATCAACAGTGTTAATATGATGGGTGAAAATTTAGAAAATAATATGATACATGGTGTGGAAACTATGTGTTGTGATTAATCAGTTTAAGCAAGATTAAAGAAGAGAAAAACATCAAAAAGATTTTATAGGTCGAAGATGAGCTAACCAACTTTGAGCCTGGGTCCCCTAATCCTGCTCCGCCTAAAGATTTTGCACAAGACATTCCACCCCGTCACTCAACTCAGGTAAAATCTATTCCTGCACATTTACTTGACTATCATTGTTACATTACCCTTACTATACTACACAAGCCTCACACCTATCATGAGGCCTCTATTGACCCTTTATGGAAAATTGCAATAAAAGAGGAATTTGATGCTATATCTAAAAAACCATACTTGGGATTTGGTGAGTCTTCCCCCTAGGAAATTTATGGTTGGTTGTAAGTGAATCTACAAGATCAAGACTCACTCTAATAAGTCCATTGAGCGCTATATAGCTCGTCTTGTTGCATAAGGTTTTACACAGGTATGAGATTGATTATGAAGACACCGTTGCTCCGGTTGCTCGAATCTCATCTATTCATGCCTCCTTAGTTGTTGCCGCTGCCAGTAAATGAGACATTTTTTCATATGGATGTCAAAAATGCATTCCTTAATGGGAATTTAAGTGAAAGAGTTAATATGCAACCTCCTCCTAGTCTTTCTATTGAATCGAACAAGATTTGTTACCTTCGACATGCACTTTATAGCCTTAAACAAGCTCCACAAGCTTGGTTTGCCAAGTTCAGCTCCACCATCTTTTGCTTAGGTTACACTACTTGTCCTTATGATTTTACCATATTTCTTTGTCGCATTGATAAATGCACTATTTTGCTTCTCCTGTATGTGGATGACATGATCATAACTGGAGATGACCTTAATGGCATTCAAGAACTCAAGGATTTTCTCAGCCAACAATTTGAGATGAAAGATCTTGGACATCTTAGCTACTTCTTGGGCCTTGAAATCACTCATTCCACTGATGGGCTTTATATTACTCAAGCCAAGTATGCTTATGAACTTTTCTCTCGAGCTGAACATACTAATAGTAAGACTGTTGACACTCCAATTGAATTTAATACGCATTTGACTTCCTTAGTTGGGAAACCATTGTCTCATCCATTTCTTTACATATGATTGGTTGGAAGCCTAGTTTATCTCATTGTCACTTGTCTAGACATTTCTTATACTGTTCACCAGGTGAGCTAGTTTCTATATGCTCCACAATCGACTCACTATGCTGCTATCTTGCGCATTCTTCGATACCTAAGGGGTACTCTCTTTCATGGCCTTTCTACTCTACTCAGTCTTCTTTTGTTCTTCATGCATTCTCCGATGCTGATTGGGCAGGAGATCCCATGGTCTATGGTTAACCACTGGTTATTGTTTTCTTCTTGGTTCTTCTCTGATCTCTTGGTGATACAAGAAACAAACTGTTGTGGCCCGCTCTAACACTAAAGTAAAATTTTGCGTCCTTGCTGATACCACATCTGAACTCTTTTGGCTTCGATAGTTTCTTAAGGATTTAGGTGTGTCTACATCCTCTGCTACTCCTTTTTATTGTGATAACCAAATTGCCATTCATATTGCTCACAATGATGTCTTCCATTAATGGGCTAAACACATCGAGATTGATTGTCATTTTATTCGTTATCATCTTTTCCATAGTTATCTCAAGTTGTTTTCAGTCTTATCTAAAGATCAACTGGCAGATATCTTCACCAAGTCACATCCTAAAGGACACCTTCGTGCTTTGGTTGACAACCTCAAGTTGGTCTTACACCCACCTTGAGTTTGAGAGAGACTGTTAATGTGTAATAGACTATAGGCCTTAAGCCCACCTTATTTACTTGTAAAGCACACATATTTGTACCGCATACTCTACCTCCTATATAAAGGCATTCATATATATTTTATTACTTGTAAATTATAATCTATTTACTGAGTATTTCTAACAGGTTTCATTGAACATAATTGAGCAATAAGCGACAAATTTATGGCAACAATTTTCTCCCAACACGCCTTGGTGGCAATTATTCATTCTTGCACCTAAAATGAAGCCAGTTTTCACTTGTGGTGCTAAAAAGAGAGAGAAAAGAACACGATTGGAAGTGGGTTTGCTTTATCCACTTTTCTGTCTTGTTTCTAATAAGAAAAAGAAAACCTATCAATAATACAGAATCCTATGTATACAAATTGGGTTGAAGTAAGGATTTTAAGGGTTCAATTCAAAATATCAATTATATCCTTCCTTTCTGAATCTTATTGAAGAAGTTTAATTTTTGCATTGAAATAAAGTTCAAAAATTAATTTGATTAGAGTTCATACAATTTTGCTTTGCTTTTGCTTCTTTGCCAAGGTGAATATGCATTACATTGCACAATAGAAGCCATGTGAGAAATATTTGTTATTCTTAACCAATCATATAAATCATTAAACTATAGTACTATTTTTTTTATGGAGCTAATATAGACAGAAGACAGAGAGAATGGGGAAGGAGAGAGTGGGAAGAGAAGACTTATAACACTAACACTTACAAAAGGGCCTAAAATTTTTAAGTACTAGCAAGGCTTATAAAAACTGATGAGTACAAAAAATAACGGCTTCGTCATTTGATAATGGACGAACCCGAGATATGTTAGGCATTTATAGCAAGCATTTAAACAAGGAGTAACAAACGAAGTAACGGACAGAGTAACAGGAAAGAAGATGTTACACAAATCAAAGCATCACTCTGTAATGCCTCAACCGTTACAAATGAGAAGGAATGTAGAGATTCGTTTCTCATTAAAGACATCGAAAATAAAGTTTATGTGAGAAATTAATTTGATTAGAGTTCATACAATTTTGCTACGCTTTTGCTTCTTTGCCAAGGTGAATATGCATTACAATGCACAATAGAAGCCATGTGAGAAATATTTGTTATGCTTAACCAATCCTATAAATCATTAAATTATAGTACTATTTTTCTTTTTTTTATAGATAATATAGATAGAAGATAGAGAGAATGGGGAAGAAGGTAGTGGGAAGATAAGACTTATAATACTAGCACTTACAAAAGGGCCTAACCTTGTAAGTACTAGTAAGGCTTATAAAAACTGATGAGTCCAAAAAATAACGGCTTTGTCATTCAATAATGGATAAACCCGAGATGCGTTACGCATTTATAGCAAGTATTTATAACAAGAAGTAACAAACAGAGCAACGGGAAAGAAGACATTACACAAGTCAAAGCATCAGTCTGTAACGCCTCAACTGTTACAAATGAGAATGAATGCAGAGATCCGTTGCTCATTAAAGACTAAGATGGCTATAAAATCAGAAGGGAACAACACCAAATGGTACACACAATTCTCACCCCAAAAACTACTCCCAAGTTGAATTCTTTTGCAATATACTTCAATTGAATCTCATTCTAACTTAATCATCGGAGGGTGTTTGGCAAACACCACACTGGTGTATCACTTTTTCTCTATTTCAAATCTGTTGTAGGTTTGTCTCTGGATGAATCCATTACCATCGTCCATCCACATTGACGAAGATCTTAACTAAAGTTTTCCGTACCATCAAAAACTATAGTACTATTTAGTATATACTATTAGCTCATCAAGGGGGAGAAGCTATCAATTATTCGGTTTGCTAAAAATCTTCTCCAATAATTAGTAAACTTCCAGTCTACTGATGCTAGTTATACCACCAAAATTAGTGGTTTGGCCTATTTAGGTGTGTGGTGGGCATTTTTGAGATGGTGGACTGGGCTTCTCCTTGCCACACTAAGGCCCAAAGGTTTTGGGTAAGAGAGTCAGGACCAGCCTGATTGCAACTCACCTCAAACCGGCTTGTGCGCAAACTAGGGTCCTTTTGTTAATGCGTTGGTCACGTGCTCATGGTAGATGAGACTATTGCAAGAAAGTTATCGTAGACAAGTATAATATAATAATAATGAAGGAAATGCACCTACTATTAGTCAAAAAATTCCAAAAAAATAAAGAAAAGAGCAGCCCGGTCATAAAGATGCAATAAATGACAATAATGAAGATGAGATAACACCTGTATTTAATCAATAAGAAAAACAAAGCTGAACAGTTAGTCTACTATGCTTTGTTGCCTTACGGAAGTAAAACCAACGAGGGAACCACTTCCTCAATGTGGGTAACCTCACAGGAAAGTCCTGCCGTGGAGATTACTGACTTTGATAAAATGAGCCTGAATGGCTTATGCTCTAGAAATCCTTAATCCTTAAATAGAGGGTAGGCTTTTAGAGGGAGAGAAGGGGATTAGCCTATTGGTGCATGCCTGTCGTCTCAGTCTTACCTACTCCCATTTCTTTTTCTTTCTTTTCCCTCTAAGTTTTCTACTCTATTTCTTTTTACTCTCTTGTTCCGTGTTTTCTTTTTGATGTGTTGTGTTACATATTCTTTCCTGGTTGTAATTGTGTTATCTAGTATTGTGTTTTCTATACACGATGGAGGCTTCTTTTATACTACCAGTTGTGACTGGGTTTTCACCATTTTACCCCTTATCCACTTTTGTCTGGGTGTAGGTGTCCTTCCCGACCACCCACTCATTTATCAGCTGCCCAGCCACTACCACTTACTTATGCTGGCCGTGCCACATCTCATTACCAGACAAAGAGCCTTATTTTGTTTGCTTGTTCATCGTGGAATTCCTATCTAGATAAAGGTGGGCATTCTCTCTCACTATCCCTCATGGCATGCACCTAGTAATTCCAATTCATCTTCCCTCTTTTAGGTTGTATGTCATCCCAACAAGACATTTTCCCCTAAAAGGATTTAAGTGAGAACCCCAAAAGAGGCTCCCTCCTTCTCCCCACCGCCAGACCATACCCTTTCTTACTTCTGACCCAAGGCCCACGACTCCTGTATTGGTGTTGGGTATAGGTTGGTGATGCCTGAGCCTTGTACGTGCTCCACTTCTGTGTGTGTCCATAGCTTGCCTGCTGCTCATGTGTTTGTCATAACCTGAAGGCTCGTCTATGCGTTCTGCTGCTCATTCTTGGCCTCTTGTGGCATGAATGGATTTTTAAGCCTTTGTTCTTTATAGCTTGCTTCCTTCTTGGACTAGGCCTTGCTTTATTGTGGGCTTTTTCTCTTTTAAACCCATTCTTTGTTCCTTCTATGGCTCTGCTAGTACTACTGCCATGCCATCTTGTCATTCCTGCTGTGCTATTATATGACCCGTGCTTGCCAAGCTTTCTTTTGGGTTTGCTGCATACTTTTCACTTTCTCAATTCCAACAGCCCAATGTTAGCATTGGGCTAGTATTCATACTAGTTTGGGCTTTCTTGGCCCGTTTCTATTACTTCTGGGCTTTCTTTGCCCATTTTATCTATTTGGGCATCCTCGGCCCATTTCCTTCTCCTAGGCATCTTTGGCCCATTTTAATTCTTCACTGCCATGGGCCTCTGGTAAGTCGTTTGGGCTTCCTCGGCCCAAATTTCCACATGCTTTTCCTTTGCAGGTTTATGGGCTTGCCATTACCCCCTTACTCACTTAATTCATTTACTTCAGGCCTCTTCGGCCCATTCTTGCTTACTTTCTATTTCTCACAGTGCCCATGGATTTATTACTTCCCTTTCTGGGCTCGCTTAGGCCCGCATACATTCTTTGAGGCACATTTGCTATTTTCTAGGCATATGATCCATTATTCTTGCCCTTCGAGCTTAATGGTTTTTCTTCCCAATTTACTAACTCTTTTTCCGCCCATATTATTGGGCTTCTTCCTGCTATTGGGCCTCTTGCCAAAATGAGCATTAACATTCAGCTCCCTGAGCATATGAAGTGCTCATGCGATTCATTTGCAAACAAAAAGAACTCTTCCTCTTTTTTGTCTTTTCTTCGCTGGGTTTTTTAAACAGTGGGCCCTACCTTAATATATATATATATATATATATATATATATATATATATTTGCAATGAGCAATGTTGTCTCTTCAAATTTCCTAGTTTAGCAGTTATTCTGAAACACAACTTTTAGCTTCATTAATTTTGTGCCTTATTCGATGGGTGACCTATTGCATCCCTTCGTGTTAGCGTTAGTGACATTAGTTCTTAAGGAGATTCCCTTCAAGTCCCTAACACAAAACAATTTTTCCCTTTTCCCTTTCCTTCACCGTGTTTTCTCCCTTAAACACTCTTTCCCATCTACTCTGATCAATCATGACGCCAACGAAAAGCCAAGGTTCCTCTCGTCATAAGGGAAAAAAGGTTGTCGCCGATGATCCTTCAACAAGAAGAGTGGGAGAAGACACTCCCTACTCTAAATTAGAGCATTCCAATAAGGAAAAGGGACACTGTAACCCTGACGGAGAGTGTGCTCCTTTCATATACCCTTGGTATGACACCTATGCCCATTTCCCAAAAGTGCCCGACGAGTACCTGCCTTCACCGTCGAGCCGTGTGTGGCTCTTCTTTTGCCACCGCAACACAGAGATTTCTTGGGCTCCGTTGGCTTCTTTAATCCCCGATCTCATTATTCGCCAAGGTATTTCACTCCCTATGCCTATTCTCTTTGAGTTTGGGTCGGGTAGCACTTTGGGCTGGAAAGAGTGGGTAGACATTGAGTTGGCCGATGGGGGTTTTATGGCAGCATTACAGCAGGCCGGTGTGCTAAAGGCCATCGTTTCATCGCGTTGCTTGTCTAACTACAGGGACTTGTTCAACCTTCGGCATTTGGTCTACCATTGGTGCACCGCGACCCACACCTTCTTTCTCTCTTGTAGTGAGATCACCATGACCTTGGAGGACGTGGCAAACAAACTGCTCTTACCTATTCTTGGTGACATTGACCCCGGTGCCTTGGAGCTTTCTATGAAGGAGCAAGCCGTGGAGGCTGAGTTAAAGAAGGGGATAAGTGGTAACGTGAAGTTGTCACATTGGGTTGGATCTTTTTCCAAGGCTTCAATTGCTGCTCACCGTGCGGCCTTCATGACATTCTGGCTCTGTAAGTTCATTTTTGGCTCCCGTCCTCATTATGTCGTGAAGCCTTTGTATTTTCGTTTAGCCATTAAGATTTTTGATGGGGTGAGTCTGCCATTGGCACCCATGTTTCTAGGCCATCTGTATGTTCAGTTAGGCATCTTATAGAGTGATGAGAAGCAAGCGGGTTCCTGCTACATAGTTACTACTTCTGCCAATAGCACTATTTTGCAGCATTTGTTGTGGGAGCGTTATGCTGGGCACTTGGAAAAATGTAGGCCTGTTCGCTTTGCCAAGGAGAGATATCAGTCGTGTTCAAGAGTTATTACCAATTTTTGTGGTCGGTTTGCATCTGATTTTTCATTAGCTTTTCATTGGGTTGGGTTGAAGCCATTCGAACATCCTGCCGTTGAGTTTTTTTATAAGGGAGTTGGGTTTTGTTGGAAAGCATATAGGAGTTTAGGTACAGGTTTTACATGTGTTGATTCTATCAAGGGTCCTTTTGTTGATACTGCTAGGACCACTACCCCATTGACTGGTTTAGACGAGAGGGGTATCACTACCCCATTAACTGCTAGGATTTGGTTTGTACATTATTCTGCTAATAGGATAAGGAGATAGTTCAGGTTGGATCAGGATATTCCTGATGACTTTTCTGCTATTATGGAGTCTCCTACCTCCGGTCGACCATTCCTATGGCACAATGCCTTTGAGTTTTGGAGTAGGTGCTTCATTGTAGTTACCGTCCCAAGCTCATAGAAAGAGGGTATTTGCACTACTGCCATGCACAGGTACTAGCAAGCCGTGATGATCTCATTTGAGTAGGAGTTTTTAGGTAGCCTTGGGTTCTTCCTCATTCCTCTTGATGGCCTTCATGCAATTATTTCTACCAATCCTTGATTGCTTCTTCCCACCAAGTCTATGGTGGCATATGCTAAGAAGCAGAGTCGGTTTGTTATATTTGAGTGGGATGCAGAGGAGAAGGGTTGGTTCTGGTATGCTGATGACTTTCCTGTGGATTGGGAGAAGAGAGTATAGGTGGCAAACCTACCCGTGTCAGCGAAGAAGGGTTTTGCGCCTCAGTCTACCAAACCTAAGTTTACCAAGAAGGGTGATGACTCCTCTGAGACTTGTTCAAATATTGTGCCTTTTGCTAGGAAGTATTAGCGTAGTCTCCGTGAAGCCTACACTATCGTCTGGCATGCCCTTTCTGCTCTTGGGTAGCGAGTTTCCACGTCTTTTAGAGCGCGACTAATGTAGTAGACTGGTTGCTCAACACCACTCCCATCCTCTTGGGAAATCAACGTGCCTATGGCATATAAGTTGGTGGATAAGTAATGCAGTCGTGACTTTTTATGGATTAAGGCTTGTACTGTAGGAAGCTTCATCATAATCTATTGTAACTTCTAAAGGCTGCCTGTTGTGCTTCTCCCCACTCAAAGCTTTCCCTCTTCTTAAGAAATCTAGTGAAGGCCGAAGTGATTGATGCTAAACCAAGGATAAATCTCCGAATGTATGAGACTTTCCCCAAGAAACTCTTCAACTCTTTAACCATGGCAGGCAGCTTCATGGTTGTTATGGCCATGGCCTTGGCTGGGTCTACATCTGTTCCTCTGCTGTGAACCAAGAAACCTAAAAATTTCTTAAAAGATACTCCAAATTCATACTTGAGGGGATTCATTCTAAATTTGAAAGCTCTACACCTTTCAAATACTTTCCTTAATATTTGGCCATGATCTTCTCGCCTTTTTGACTTCACAACTATGTCATCCATGTAGTCTTTGAACTCACAGTGCATCATGTCGTGGAATATGGCCATCATGGTACGTTGGTAAGTTGCGCCTGTATTTTTTAACCCAAAAGGCATCACAGTATAGTAAAAGTTTCCTATAGGTCTTCTGAAAGTAGTTTTCTCCACGTCCTTTGACACCATTCTGATCTGGTTGTACCTACTAAACCCGTCCATGAATGATAACATGGTGTTCCTTGCTGTAGAGTCTATCAATAAGTCCATGTTTGGCAACGAGAATTCATCTTTTGGGCAGGCTCTATTGAGATTTTTGAAATCTACACAACACCTTATCTACCCATTCTTCCTCTTTACTGGCACGATGTTGGACAACCAACGTGGATGCTGGATGGGCTTAATGAAACCCATAATCAGTAGCTTCTACACCTCCTTTACTATTTGCTCTTCTATTTCAGTGTGAAATACCCTGGTAGGCTGAGCCATTGGCTTGGCCTCAGGATCCACATTCAATGTGTGTACCACCAGCTCAGGATCCAACCTGGGAATTTTGTTATAATCCCATGCGAAACATCCTTAATTTCTTTCAACAATAATATCAATTCTGACTTTTCTTTCTTTGACAGTTTTGAACTAATTGATATAGGTCGCAATTCTTGTGGATTAGTCCCTAGGTCAATTTCTTCCAATCTTTCTTCTGCTGTAATTTGTACATCCTTTTCTACTGTAACTCTCTCCTCTTTCTTCGTATCACTTTCTTCCTCCGAACCTTCTTGATCCACGCTGCACACCAAACTCTTATGTTGCAGTTCTTGCCTGGGGCCCTCTTGTGCATCACATGTGGGCCTCACACGCCTTCATAATTTGTAGATGATTCTTTTATCAAGGGCCTGAACCTTGACACATTGCAGTGCGTCACCTGCCTCCAAAGTGGGTGCTTATTTCCTTTTCTTCTTCTGCAACAGCAGTTTCCTTAGATCGGGCAAACCCGTCTTCCCACCTAGGCACAAAGGTGCCTTGTGGCTTTGATACTGAGCTATCCCCAGTTGGTGCCCATTTGTCGTAGAACATAGTTTCTACTAGATGAGCCTTTGCTTGTTCGAAGGGCGACGGGTTTGCCACTATTCATATCATTCTATCATTCAACCTTCCTTTCACGCACTAATGTTAAGTGGATGGAACCAGTCGATGCTTATGCAACTATGGTCTCCCAATAGTGTATGGTATGAGACCTCTATTTTCACCACATGGAAGCAGGCCAAAGAGGCTATTGGTCCCACCTTCAACTACAGTTGAATGTGGCCTGCAATGTATTCACCTCTTCCTCCAAATCCTGTTACTTCCATTGGACATCCCTAAATCTTTCTTTCTAAAATTCCTGCTGCTTGCAAGGTGCTCAGTGGGATGAGATTCACAGAGGCAACCATATCTATCAAAGCTCTCTTGATGAGGGTTTGATTTATGGATGCTATTAAGTAAAGGGGCCTTCTATGATCCGAGTATCCTATCTCCATATCTTCGTCACTGAAAGTGATTTCACTTACATCGTACAAGAGGGCTCTGTCATTTGTGACTTCTACCATTAAACATTCTATTCCTACCTAGAGGCAATACTTACTAGGGCTTTTATAGCTATTCTTTGTTCATTTACCATAAGCCCCAACTGGTCAAATAAGTTCTTGAACTTGGAACTTTTCTATAAGGTGGTAATTGTTGCGACAGGTAGGGCTGGACTTTCCTCATCATCCTACCCTAGATCTGTGCAAATGACAACTACTGCAATGCCCTTCCCTTTATGGTTTGGGAGCAGGTTTCTTCAAACTTCGAGCTGGGACAGCTCTAGAGTCCCTTCCTTGATTCTTCGATGCACTAGTCTATGGAGCGCCCAACATTCTGCGATAGGATGTTTCACATAATTGTGCAAGCGGTAGAAGCATGGGTCCCTCGACTCTTCTTCTATGGGCTCTCTAGAAACTTAATTAGGCTTAAAGACTCCGTCTGTTATCCATTTATCTAGAAGCACGTCTTGCTCTTTCGGGGTACATAGTAGTGGTAGAGGGGTGTCATATTCCATTTCGTCAGCTTTCCTCTTCCTTTCGCCAATAGATACTACCATAGCCTCTAGCGCGTTCCTTATATCGAAACTTGGCTTTACTAATTGAGTAGTCTTCCTAGTTTTCTACAACAATTTCACAAACTGGGAGATTTCCAGATTCTCCAGGACATCTTTGTACTCCCTGATCATGTTTACCACACACATTTCTACCAGTGTCTTTTCTTTGCAATGATTATAGCAATCAAGTGCTATGTCTCTAAACCTTTTGATGTATTCCATCAAATCTTCGCTGCTTTTTTGCTTAGTTGCTTGTAAAGTTGCAAGCATTACTGTTTCTTCTCCATGGAAGTACTTAGTACGAAATACGTCCACCATGTCATCCCATGTTGGTATTGACCCTGGTTTCAGACCGATGTACCAGGTGTATGCACGGTCACACAGCGATTTAGAAAATTCCCGAAGGCATAAGTCCTCTTTTACCGCATAAAGGCCAAGTGTATCAATGAACTTGCTCACATGCTCAATGGCACTTCCCTTTCTACCATAATATTATGCAAAAACTCATGGTTCATACCTCTCGGGGTATGGCTTGCTGAGTATTCTCAGTGGGTAAGAAGGCCTCCTTGCGTAAAACCTTTCTTTAGACACTTTGGCCCTCTCCTGTTCCGAGAGAGCTGCTACTTCTGCCATAGAGATGAAACACTGTTCTGCATTCTGCGGAGCACCTTCAACTGAGGCCTCCTTTTTGTCTGCTGCATGCTCTAGGCCTGGCTTCCTTTTTTCTTTATCTTGTCTGCCTTTAGTTGGTGGATTTCTTCCATCATCTCCTGCTGTCAGTGTTGTTGTGATTGCAACATTTCAAAAAAAGCATTGGAATTTTCTGTAGGGACCCTCTACTGTTGCTAAGGTTTAGGCCCCGCTCTATTGGCACCTTCTGCCTAGTTAGGCTAGTGCTGGTGAGGCGTTGTTGGTCTCAACTCTGCCTGCGAGGGTATAGTACTCATGTTTCGTCTAGGGGGCATAGCTTGCGAGGGCTTCTATCTAATTTCCCTATCTTTTTCCCGACTCCTCAGTGAAGTTGCCAATTTAAAATGTGGTGGGCCTTTTTGAGATAGTGGGTTGGGCTTCCCCCTACCACACTAAGGCCCAAAGGTTCTAGATAGGGGAGTCAGGACTAGCCTAATTGCAACTAACCTCAAACCGACTTGTGCGCAAACTAGGGCCCTTTTGTTAATGCCTTGGTCACGTGCTTATGGCAGATGAGACTGTTGCAAGAAAGTTATGGCAAGTAAGTATAATATAATAACAATGAAGGAAATGTGCCTACTGTTAGTCAAAAAATTCCCAAAAAATAAAGAAAAGAGTAGTACGGTCATAAAGATGAAATAAAATAACAATAATGAAGATGAGATAACACCAGTATTTAATCAATAAGAAAAATAAAGCAAAAACAGTTAGTCTATCGTGCTTTGTTGCCTTACAGAGGTAAGACCAAAGAGGGAACCACTTCCTCAATGTGGGTAACCTCATAAGAAAGTCTTGCCATGAAGATTACCCACTTTGATAGAATGGGTCTGAATGGCTTATGCTCAAGAATTCCTTAATTCTCAAATAAACGATAGGCTTTTAGAGGGAGAGAAGGAGATTAACCTATTGATGCATGCCTGCCATCTCACTCTTGCCTACTCCCTTTTGTTTTTCTTTCTTTTCCCTCTAAGTTTTATACTCTATTTCTTTTTACTCTCTTGTTCCATGTTTTCTTTTTAATGTGTTTTGCTGCGTGTTCTTTCCTAGTTGTGGTTATGTTGTCTAGTATTGTGTTTTTTGTGCACGGCAGAGGCTCCTTTTATACTGCCTACCATGACTGGGTTTTTACCATTTTACTCCTTAACCACTTTTGTCTGGGTGTGGGTGTTCTTCCTGACCAGCCACTGATTTGTCAGCTGCCCAATCACCACCACTTACTTGTGCTGGTCATGCCACATCCTATTACCAGACAAGAGCCTTATTTTGTTTGCTTGTTCACCGTGGCATTCCTATCTAGATAAGGGTGGGCATTCTCTCTCACTATCCCTCATGGCATGCACCTGGTGATTCCAACTCATCTTCTCTCTTTTGGGTAGTATGTCATCCCACTAGGACATTTTTCCCCAAAAGAGTTTGAGTGGGAACCCCAGAATAGGCTCCCCTATAATAGTTAGGAGTACTGAACAAGCAAGTTATCGGTTTGGGGAAAGAAAAGGACCGCCTTTAAAAAAAAGTAACTCACTAGGCCTTCGGAACAAAGGTGATTTTGCTTATGCTTCAGACGATCTGGCTAATTAGATATACTTCTTCTATTAGAAAGGAGAACCCATAGGCCTATTTTAGTGCGTTTCCAAAGGTAAGCGGTTATAGGTTGACTTTGTCACTTTCTTTGCATCCATAGCGAGTGGACCTAAGGAATAGTTACAACTAGGAGATAGCAAGACTTACTAAATTCTTCCCACCCCCAGACCATGCCTTCTTTTACCTCTAACCCGTGGCCCACCACTCTTGTATTGGTTGGGTATAGGTTGGTGATGCTTGAGCCTTGTGCGTGCTCCACATCCGTGTGCGTCCATAGCTTGCCGACTACTCATGCGTTTTCCATGACCTGAAGGCTCATCTATGCGTTTTGCTACTCATTCTTGGCCTTCTGTGGCATGAATAATTTCTAAGCCTTTGTTCTTTATAGCTTGCTTCCTTCTTGGACCGAGCCTTGCTTTATTGTGGGCTTTTCTTCTTTTAAACTCGTTCTTTATTCCTTTTGTGGCTCTGCTAGTACTTCTGTCGTGTCATCTTGCCATTCCTGCTATTCTATTGTATGACCCGTGCTTGCTAGGCTTTCTTTTGGGTTTGCTGCATACTTTTCGCTTTCTCAATTCCAGCGGCCCAGTGTTATCATTGGGCTAGTATTCATACTAGTTTGGCCTTTCTTGGCCCGTTTCTATTGCGTCTGGGCTTTCTTGGCCCATTTTATCCATTGGGGCATCCTCGGCCCATCTCCTTCTCTTGGGCATCCTTGGCCCATTCCAATTATTCACTTCCATGGGCCTTTGCTAAGTCGTTTGGGCTTTCTCGGCCCAAATTTCCACATCCTTTTCCTTTGGGGGTTTATGGGCTTGCCATTAACCCCCTTTACTCACTTAATTCATTTACTTCGGGCCTTTTCGGCCCATTCTTTCTTACTTTCTATTTCTCATAGTGTCCATGCGTTTATTACTTCTCTTTCGGGGTTCGCTTAGGCCTGCATGCTTTCTTTAAGGCCCATTTGCTATTTTCAAGGCGTATGATCCATTATTCCTACCATTTGGGCTTAATGGTTCTTTTTCCCAATTTACTAACTCTCTTTCCTCCCATACTGTTGGGCTTCTTCCTACTATTGGGCCTCTTGCCAAAATGAGCATCAACAGGGTGTTGTTACCAAAAATAGTCTTAGACACATGCAATTGCTTAAGACAATTACAATTTTTTTTTTTTGTGGATACTTTTTTTTGTCATATTAACTATTTTGAGTTCTTGTATGAAAATATATATGATCATTCTTGTTAGAGAATGGAGAGAACAATAAATTTATTTATTAATGAATTTCTATCATGGTATGTTGAATAAGTTATACATTACAAGATAAGTTTCATATGTCAATAGAAAAAAGCTTTCATGCACTCATGTGAATCCTTTAAAAACTTAAGTGAACCAACGTTATAACAATCTCCTAATTTCTATCTGACATAGAAACTAATCTTCAAATTCAAATTATACCATATCAAAACAATAAAATTATGTAATTCCACTACGAAAAAATGGGACTATCCCAGTGTTTACAAAACTACTGGGATGCCCAAACTGTCGTGCAATGACAGTCAGTATAGAGTCAACAAACTTGTACCAGCACCTTTCAAAAGCGCCAGTATAAGTCCCTGTGCTTTTAAGACCCTATCGCAGCACTTTTTAAACTGCTACTATAGGGTATTTTTTTTCTTTAAATACAAGCTATAGCGGCAGTTTAAAAGTGCTCTGATAGGTCATTTTTAATATAGCCTATAGCAGCGGTTTCAAAAACGCCGCTATAGGTCCTTTTTAAAAAAAAAAAAATTGGAAAAAATATTTTCACTACATTTTGTTTTCCAACGTTGTTTCTAGCTAAACAAAAATCAAACATATTCAAACTATCAAACATATTCAAACTATCAAATATAAAATAAATGACTAGATCTCGTTGACACACGCCAATATAGACCCCACAATAATCAAACATATTCAAATTATCAAATTAATATAATACAATAATACAATTTCTAGCTATAATAATTTTTATGCCTAATACAAGACATTCCAAATGTCTAAAATGTTATATCATAGTTGTAAACTAAAAAAAAACCCACGAGCTTGATGATTGATTTTGCGCAGTAGGAGAATGATCACCCACATCATCACCATCCTAAATATAATAAAGATAATGTTATAAGTTCATTTAACGACCGTTGCTAAATAACACAATAGGAATGCAACTCATAACCTCATATAACAATTATCACAACTAAAAGTCAAGTAATCTAATTGTATACCTCATAGAGGTAATTTACCAAACACTTGGCATGCAACATGCATTTAAGTGAAGAAAGACGAGAAAATACCTGAAATTTTTCACTTGTTTAACAATCAAGTAATCCCAAACTTCCAAGTAACATTTAAAACCCCTAACTTCCACTCTATACTCATTTAATTCTGACCCACCAACCCTCATAAGAAAGAAGAGTAAAAGATACACACACAACCTTTGGATTAGAAAAGAACTAACCCACCCCCAAAAAACACAAACACACAATATCAAAGAAAGTGTGAGAGGCCATTTTTTCTATTTATTTTTTGGTGCATTCGCATTAAACATTGGTCACTAAATTTGTGACTCTACGACCTCAAGGAGAAGTGGAGAACACATGCATACCATGTCAATGCACTATAAACTCTAAGAAACAACTGAGATATTACAATATTGAGTAAAATTAATACCAAAACCAAATATTGTGAACAGAGAAAAAATATTCACAAAACAACTATAAAAAACGCATCCAATAGAGAAAAGAATGAAAGATAGTCACCTTCATCAACTGCAACTACAATAGTTGCTAAGAGAAAAAGAAGAATAGGCACAGCCATGAAAACCCAAACTTACCACAAGCTGATGCTTCTTACCCTACAAAAGCTAAGTCTAATTTACATTGACAACGCTTTGAACAATAAAAATTTTCAATATTCACAAATCAATCAACACTCCTAAAATACACCACATTATATCACCATGCAAGCCACTCCTTGATCCATATCAATAACCCACCACAACAGTAATTTTGACATATAATTATAGGCTAGTTGAGTATTATGAAGCAGATTTTACTCACCAAACTATCTGCCAGAAATCCAAAGGTCCAAAAACAATTGCAAATGTTAATGACAACAAGATATATTTGGCTCCTACTAAGAAATCCAAGGTGATGATGAAATTATTTAGACATTTTTAAGATGCCATTATTTCTCAAGAACACTAGAAATTGTTAATTAAGATACGTAGGACATTATGACATAATACTGTATATATACTCAAAGTAAACATACCTTTTTTGTTAAACCATGAGCTGTCATTATTTCAAAAAACTTGCGTATCAGCATTTCTAATTCTACCTACATATTGTAAATTAGGAAGATTCAGTACGGTACGTTTCAAATTAACAAATAACAACATGAAACAGATAATCAAATGATATTTTTTTTCACTCAATATACACTTTGCAAATGAATTGGTCTAAGGGAGTGTGTGAAGGGAAAGAGATAAGTAAAGCAAATCCGAGCAATTAGCATATCATGAATCCATGATAAGAAACAACAGTAAATAGTAAATACTCCTATTACTGAATTGCCTATTCTTAAAAGTATCATAGGGATTGTGAATAAAAGTACACAGTAGGATATTTAAAAAGAAGCTGGATAATTAAGAAAACCTAAAGTTTGTGCGATTCAGGTGTCATTGATTTATAGGAATCCATTAGGAGCTCATTCTGTTCTCCAAATGCCTAAAAATTCACCCCCACAAAAAACATTATAAATAAAATAAACAAATAGAACCTAAATATAACAAATGAGACATAAACACAACAATTTGAGAAAACTTACTTCAATATCTCCCCATATCTGGGATCTATTAAAACAACAATATTATTACACACCAACTATCAAAATCCTAGGCTGTACTAGGAATCCTATCAAAAAACCTCTAAAAAAGGAGAGCATAAAATTACTGGCAATAAAGATGAAGCAGTGGAAAATCTTGAATCCTTGTAACTTGAAATTTAAAACCCACAACCAAATGGCCACAGGTTACACAGGGAGCATTTCAAACACAAGCACAAACCCAAACCTATAGCCAAATGAGCAAGAGCAATATACCTACCCAACTCTGAAAATCCCAAATCAAAAAAATACCTATGGATTAACAATCAACCAAAAACAAAAACCCCAATTTTTTTGAACCTCAATCCCACAGCCAAACATCCATATCAAAGCACTAACCACAAGACCCAATAGGGAAAAAAATTGCAAATCAAAATCACATTATAACCTAAACCCCAATCAGTATATTAAATCACAAAAATATGAAATTCAAATTAATGATTTTCTTGTAATGTATTTATATGAAATTTCTACAATTTTTTTTAAAAAAAAAAAAAAGCACTCACCGATGGGTAGAGGAGGTACCATAAAACCCACACCCTATATATTGAACTAAAAACCCAAAAACAAAAAATACAAAATAAATATTACAAAGGGTAAATGAGGTACTAGAAAATTGGCGGTGCAGGAGGACATGAGAGGAGAAAGGGGAAGAGGAGTAGGCGGTAGAGTGGCAAGGGTGAGGGACAGAGAGAGAGGTGAGGATGAGGGGGAGAGAGAGAGTCGAGAATAAGGGGAGAAGAGGTAGGGGAACAATGGTGGCGGTGGTGGAAAGGCCAATATGAGGGAGGCAAGGAGAGAGAGAGAGAGGCAAAGGTGAGGGTAAGGGTGAGGGAGAAAGAGAGTGACGACTTGTATAATGGGTAAGAAGAGAAAAAATTAAAACCCTAACCAAAGTTTTTTTTTTTTTAATTATTTGCTCTGATCTATCCCATCACTTTTAAAAGCGCTGGGATAGGTAAATCACATAAGGGAATGAGTAAACCCTATTCAAGTGCTTCTAAAAGCACTAGGAATGATCAATCACATAAGGGAAGGAGTAAACTCTATTACAGTGATTTTAAAAGCGCTAGGATAAGTCAATTACATAAGGGAATGAGTAAACCCTATTACAACGTTTTTAGAAGCGCTGGGATAGGACAACCATATTCCAGCACTTTTGAAGCTTCAGGATAGGATACTTTCAAAAATTAAAGTAATTAAAAAAAAACGATAAACCTAACCTATAGCAGCAGTTATAAAACGCTGCAATTGGGCTCCCTATACCAGCGTTTTTGGAAACCACTGCTATAGGCCTCCTATCACAGCAATTAATAAAGCGCTGGTTTTAAGCAGCTATAATAGGATTTCCTATACCAGCGGTTTCAAAAAGCGCTGCTACAAGCTCTTCTATTACGGTGATTTTTAAAAGCGCTGGGGAAAAAATGCTACAATAGGACGATTTTTTTGTAGTGTTCACTCAAAAATTATAATATTAATATCAGAAAATGGAAAAAGAAAAGAACATAAAGAAAAATAATACCACAAATCATTAAATTAAACAATTAAAAATAATAATATTACTTTTTATCATCTATATTTTTTAATAAATTCAAATTTAGAATAGATACTCTCAACTCAAACCTATCTTTTTTCATTCTTAAGTAAGTGTACCAAAATGGACCAAATAAACTGAAATGGACCAAAGTTGACACAATAGACCAAATTGGAATGAAATGGACCGGATGTGTAATACCCCGATTTTATTTTATGATCATCACCATACATCATCATTATTAATTATTATTATTAGCTTTGAGAGGTGATGTGGATAAGCATGTGGTGTCATGATAATATTGGTGTGAGGTGTAATTATGTGGCCAAAAAAGAATGTTACCCAAAGTTAAGAGATGAAAAATAACCTGCATAATTAGGAAGCTGTATACATTCCGTGCGTAAGTATAGGACGTGCAATTCTCATTAATTTTTGTTTCAGTTACAAAAAGATAAGGGAATTAAAACCTTTAGTCTCCTTATTAGTTAAAGGAAAAGTATAAGAGAATAAAATAAATAAAACCTATTTGGATAAGAAGTGAGTTATTGGAATCTCTTGGAGTTCCTTCTTATCTAAACAAGTTAGTAGTTAATAACACTTTAAATTGAGGTTAATTAGAAGCTATGAAATCTTGGAAGGCTCTAGGGTGTCTTCATTGTACACGTTAGCCAAAAGCTGAAGAAGAAAAAGAAAAAGAAAAGTGCAAGGATGGTTAGAGGCATAGTGTTCAGGTAATCACTCCCTAGTCTTGACAATGGCGGATCTATAATTTTTATTAGAACATTTGTCATATAAATATTGGCCTATGATTACATTAAAGATTAATAGAATTTATGTTTAAGTGTATCACTGCCATCATTTAATTTGGTTATTAGACTTTGGAACGTAAAAGATTTTGGTTTGAAGGACTAGACAAGATTTTATATACCTTGATTAAATTACTAGTCTAAGATTGAACCCAAAGACTGTTGAAGATACTGATGATAATCATCTCAGACCCAAGCCCAGATTGAAGCAAGCCAACCTAATGAGATTGAATTAATGAGATTGACTTAGGGATTGCGCCTGAGGTTGAAGATGGACTTTAGGGAGTTACCATTGGCGCCCATTGCAGATTTGAATTACAATGAACAACATGAAACACACCGTTTCATTTACTACTATTTATTAATACACACCGTATTACTTATGTTATGTGTATCTGAGTCTTAAGCTTAAAACGATGTCGTACAGTCACTACTCTAAGTCCAGAGGTTTAGGCGCGTAAAACAGTTACAAACATTTGTACTATAAACATTTGTAGTACATAGTTTTTATTTATGCAAGATTACACAGCTTTCAATCTTTGCTATCTCTCTCTCTCTCTCTCAAACTCACTCTTCTTCTTCTACTTCTACTTCCTTACCTGCTTCAATAGCAGAATCATATCATTTCTTAATGGTATCAAAGCCTAAGAGTCCTGTTCAATCTCTGTCAATGGCAACTTCAGCTCAAGCTCAAACGTTGTCTATGGCAACTTCAACTTCTTCAAGTTCAGTGAACATAATGAATCAAATACTGCTACTTCTCTCCAATATGTCCAATATGATGACTGTCAAGCTGGACAATACTAATTACATTGTTTGGAAACACCAGATCACAATGGTGTTAGAGACCTTTTCTCTCTTTGAATTGTTGGAAGATCCACAATTGATCCCTGAGAAATTCTTACAAGATCTTTCTGGGGCTTATACATCAATGTTGAATCTAGATTATGTGCTCTAGAGGTCCAAAGAAAAGGCTTTACTCACATTTATAAGCTCCACCCTGTCACCTTCAGTCCTAGCACTTACTGTGGGGTGCTCTACAGTTATGGAGGTCTGGAAGGTCCTAGAAAACATGCTTTCTTCAATCTCTCGTTCACATATTTTGAATCTTAAAGGTGAATTACACAATATCAAGAAAGGAGCAGATTTTGTTGATGTGTATTTGCAAAAGATTAAAGTAGTTAGAGATAAACTACTAGTTGTTGGTGTGATCATTGAGGATGAAGAGTTTCTTCAAATCACTATCAAAGGTCTACCAAAAGAATATAATGCTTTCAGGTCGGCTATAAGGACCAAAAGCACACTTTTGAGTTTTGATGAACTCTCTACCATATTAAATGCTAAAGAGGAGTCACTCAATGAGACTCTTGACAGTAAAGATCAGATTTTTGCAATGGCAACTACTACAAATAATAAATCCAATGGTAATTTCAGTCATTTTCACAGAGGGAGAGGTAGAGGGAACTACAACAACAATAGAGGTGGAAGAGGAGGAAGACATCCAAGTAATCAGTCCTCTCACTCTCACCCTATTCAGTTCTCTCCTTTCCAACAGAATCAGTCCAATGCTACTGCTTCAAGCTCAAGGTCAGAGAGACCAATTTGTCAAATTTGCGGTAAATCTGGACACATAACATTGATTGCTATCACAAGATAGATTATGCTTATCTGGGTAAGCATCCACCTGCCAAATTGGATGCAATGGCCACTGCTTCTAATTCATGCCTTGCACTAGATCAACCATGGCTAGCTGATACTGCAGCCACAGGCCATGTGACCTCTAGTCTGAATCAACTCAGCTTTCTAAAGGCTTACACTGGTTCTGATCATCTCACTGTAGGGAATGGTCAGGCTTTACCTATCACTTATACAAGTAATACTTCCATTCCTTCTTCCTTTTCAGCTCTTCAATTAAAGAATGTACTTAGGGTTCCTTCCATTTCATCAAATCTTGCTTCTACCCATAAAATTTGTCATGACAACCATTGTTGGTGTTATTTTGATGAACATGTTCTTTCAAGCCAGGCTTTGGCCATGAGGAAAGTTTTATATCAGGGCAAGAGTGAAGATGGAGTCTACCCCATCTATCCTCACAAGGCTCCACATCTTGTTTTAGGCTCTAGAGTTTGTAATAAAACTGTCAAGCCTAACTCTTGTACTGTTTTCAATAAAATTTTGTGGCATATGAGACTTGGTCATCCCAATGATCAAGTTCTCAAATTTCTTTTTCCTAATGCAAAGTTTGTATTCAATAATTGTGCATCAGACATTTACAATTGTATTCCTTGTTTACATGGAAAAATACACAATCTACCTTTTCCCAAATCTCAATTTCATGCCTCTTCTCCTTTTGAATTAGTCCATTAAGATGTCTGGGGTCTTGCTCCAGTCACTTCTATTGATGGTTATAAATATTATGTATTGTTTGTTGATCACTTCACACATTTCACTTGGATTTATCTGCTCAAAGCTAAATCTAAAGTTTTCTCTAAATTTGTATTGTTTAAAGCCATGGTAGAAACTCAATATTCAACCAAAATCAAAACATTGAGGTCTGATGGTGGGGGTGAGCATACCTCTTCTGCATTTAAATATTACCTTCAACAGCATGGTATTATCCATCAAATTTCTTGCCTATATACTCCCTAACAAAATGGCCTGGTTGAAAGGAAGCACAGACACTTAATTGAAACCACAATCGCTATGATGTCTCAAGCCTCTATGCCACATACTTACTGGTCTTATGCAATCCTTACTACAATCACTTTTATAAATTTGCTCCCAACACCTATCTTACAATGTGTCTCCCCTTGGTTCAAACTTTATTCTACTAAACTTGATCTGTCACAACTTAGAGTCCTTGGCTGTGCTTGTTATCCTAACCTCAAGGCATATAATACTCATAAACTTGAGCCTAGGACCAAAGAATGTGTCTTTCTAGGATATTCTCCTACATCCAAGGGTTATTTGTGTCTTGACCCTCAATCTTCCTTTATTTACACCTCCAGACATGTGCGGTTCAATGAGACCAAATTTCCTTTTTCTCAAGTGTCTTCCACTTCCTATTGTCCTACTTCTCAAACTTGTCTGCTTCACTATGATTATCCAATCTACTCTTCCTTCATTCTTCTAATCACCCTTCTATTCTTGGTCCTTACACTCCTCCTTCCTCAAATATCTCCAGTTCTCCATTTTCTCATACTCCTCCTCAATCACCTGCAATTTCTAAACCTCACATTTCTCATGTTCCTTAACCTCAACCAGACATTTCTCTCCCATACCATTATGTACCAACTCCTCATCTTAACCTGAAATTCCTATTTCTACTGCTGCTTTGCCTACCTCCTCTTCTATTGGTTCCTTACCTCCTTCTATTCCTCCCACAAATCTTCATCCTGTGCAAACTAGGTCCAAGAATGGCTTTACCAAACCTAAGTCTAAGTTTTGTTACAAAACTGTCCTTGATTATACATACACTGAACCACCCTCATATAAGGTTGCCTCTCAATATCCTCAATCGTGTGAGGCTGTGGATGCTGAATTTTAGGCTTTACAAAGGCAAAATACATGGTCTTTGCTTCCTGCCCCTTTTTATGCTAATCTGGTTGGATGTAAATGGGTACACAAACTCAAGCTAAATAGTGATGGGTCTATTTCTAATTACAAAGCTAGGCTTGTGGCTAAAGGTTTTCATCAACAACCAGGTATTGATTACTTTGAGACCTTTAGTCATGTTATAAAGCCAGCCACTATCAGATTGGTCCTAGCTATTGCTATGAGTTGCAATTGGTTTTTAAGGCAATTAGATGTTTCTAATGCCTTTCTCTATGGGCATCTCAAGGAAGAGGTATTCATACAACAACCACCAGGTTATGTTGATGCAGCTCATCCTCATTATGTGTGCAAATTGAACAAATCTTTATATGGTCTTAAGCAAGCCCCACGAGCATGGTTTGAGAGGTTTGCCTTTCATCTCTTGCACCTTGGTTTTGTGGCTTCTATGGCTGAAAGCTCTTTGTTTATCTATCATGCTCATGGCACCATCATCTACCTATTGCTCTATGTAGATGATATCATCATCACTGTTAATAGATCCTTCCATATCACATGTCTCATTGCTGCTTAGCTCTGCTTTTGAACTCAAAGAACTTAGTCCTCTTCACTATTTTCTTGGCATTTAGATCACCAGGTCTCAGTTTGGTCTGACTCTTACACAGACTAACTATGCTTCTGATATTCTCCATAGGTTCCACATGGAGAATGCCAAGCCCACTAAGACTCCATGTTGTCCTTCTATGAGATTAATTCCTCGTGAGGGGCTTGCTCTTTCTGATCCCACTAAGTATTGCAACATGGTGGGTGCCTTTCAGTACTTGACTTTCATAAGACCTGATCTTGCTTTCAGTGTGCATCAATTATGTCAGTTCATGTCTTCTCCCACTAATGCTCACTTCGAGGCTGCCAAGCGTGTTCTACGCTATCTTCGTGGAACTCTTCACCATGGGATCTCTTTTACTCCTGGCCCTATTTCTCTTACTGCCTTCTCCGATGCAAACTGGGATGGAGATCCCTTAAACCATCATTCCACTTCTGGTCTACTACTATTTCTTTGTTCGAGCCCCGTTTCTTGGTCTTCAAAGAAACGACCCACTATCTCTTGTTCTTTTACTGAAGCTAAATATCGTGCTTTGGCCTCCACTACTGCTGAGATTTCCTAGCTTTGCATTATTTTCAAGGAGTTGCGCATCTTTCTTCCTCACATCCATGTGTTATGGTGTGACAATGTCTCTACACTTGCCCTCGCTGCTAATCTAGTCTTCCATTCTCACACTAAACATATTGAAGTTGATTATCACTATGTTCATGAGAAGGTTTTACGTCGTGATTTGGCCATTAGGTTTGTTTCTAGCAAGGATAATCTCGCTGATCTCTTCACCAAACCATTACCTGCTCCTTCATTTCTCTTTCAGCGTGGAAAACTCCTAGTGGATTCCTCCCCTTATCATTTGAGGGGGGATTTTGAAGATACTGATGATAATCATCTCAGACCCAAGCCCAGATTGAAGCAAGTCAACCTAATGAGATTGAATTAATAAGATTGACTTAGGGATTGCACCTGAGGTTGAAGATGGGTTTTTGGGAGTTATCATTGGAGCCCGTTGCGGATTTGAATTACAATGAACAACATGAAACACACCATTTCATTTACTGCTATTTATTAATACGCACCGTATTACTTCTGTTATGTGTATCTGAGTCTTAAGCTTAAAACGATGTCGTACAGTCACTACTCTAAGTCCAGAGGTTTAGGCGCGTAAAACAGTTACAAAATCAGTTGAGCTCTACTTCCTTGATTCACGAGCTTGATCCGAATAATGTAGAAAGCTAGTTATAAGGATTAGTCTAATCTTTGTACTATATAAACATTTATACTCTACAGATTTCATTTATGCAAGATTACACAGTTTTCAATCTTTGCTATCTCTCTCTCTCTCTCTCTCTCTCAAACTCACTCTTCTTCTTCTACTTCAATTTCCTTTGTTTCTTTGTTATATTCTATGTTGCTTTACATCCGAAGGTTGCGTTCAAATATAATAGGAAGCCTTGTAGTTGGTTTAAATTGATATTTGATATATTGGTCGGTTGCTTTAGAATAACTAATAGGTATATTAGGATTTAACGTTTCTTGGCGTGGGTAATAGTTCTACCAGTTTTGTATCTCTAAAAAATAAATAAATAAAGAGAAGGAATATATTATAAATAATTTTAGAGATGTTTAAAGACTAGTAAATTTTTAGGAAGTGTCCCTTACATCCTTATGGTATACGGCAAGGTGGGCTAATTAAATAATTGTGTTCCTCCTTTACTTCTAGGCGTGGAGGAAGAGCTCATTTGATTTTGGATCTAGACTACAAGTATTAGAAAGAAAGGTAAGTAATTATGCATAATATGTACAATTTTTGTTCATTAGGTTCCTAGAAGTCAAATGATTTCAAAGGTTATGTTTTTGAGCTTACGTTTCTAAAGTTTATCATAAGCATTTTTACATTTTTACATCATTGAAAGAAAAACTTTGACTTTTAATTAATCTTTTAAAGAGAAACTTCAAATTTTAAATATCCTTTGAAAGTTTTCATCTTATTTAAAAGATGATTTCAAAACTAATTTCTTTTTAAAAAAAGAAATGAGTTTCAATGTAAGTTTTCTAAGAAGATTCTTATTCTTTAAATTTTTTAAAACCAAGTGATTTCAAATTCATACTTCTATTTTCCAAATGCTATTTAAAACGTTTCTTTTAGTAAATTGAGTTTTCAAACTTACCAAGAATTGTAAAAAAAAATTATATAAACTTCTCGGTTTTTATTCATTCCCTAAGAGAGTCAAACATCCTTTAATTTATGTTTCAATTCGATATTGTGATCTTCGATGGGCCTCTGCATTTGGAATAATGTTAATATTAAGTAAATTCTTCTATTTTGTATAAACTTTACTTTTGTGATATGTGACTCAAAATAATTGTTTTTAAAATTGAACAGATATATGTGTAAACTCGCTTACAGGGTTGTATGTGAGAATATGTGTTGATCCTCACCAGTAGGGGTTAGATGTTGGTATTTGCTCACAAGATTGTATGTGAGAATATGTGATATGTGTATATGTGACGGTGTGCTCTAATCAATTATATGTATGTGTTTTCGAACGATTTTAAGATTTGATAACATATGTATTAAGTGGATCATTATATGTTTTGGAAATCTATATTTGATATTATTGAGTGAATTTGTGAAATCAAAATACTCATACTCTGTTTGACTCTATTTTGTTGTGTATTGTATATAATTGCTTACTAGACATGTGGCTTACCCCATCAATTACAATTTTTAAACTAAAGTTTAGTTGGGAAACAAAACCTTTGGATTGCTTCGTAAGGTGCAATGTAGAGCATGAGAATTTTAGGCAACTTCAATAATGCTTGAAGCCTCATAGGATTTTTAGTTTTTTTTTTTTTCACTTAAGATTTTACAGTATTTAGAGATTATTTCTAAATTGTGGATTTTAAATAGAGGTTAATTAAGAACATTTTTTATTTGGAGTTTTATTTAATTTTGGAATTTATTATTTTTATTAAGAAAAGCAAAATTAGCAAGTTAGTCATGTATCTAAATTCATGTTTGATGGATTTTGGTCATGACAAGATGGACCAAAGTTAATTGAATGGTCTAAAGTGGACTAAATCATTAGCCACATCATCATTTTTTATTTATTGATTTGTTCTTCTAATTTTTTGATAATAGTAACCGATTGACTTTATAAACAAAAAAAAAAACATTCAAGATGAATGTGTGAAGTCAATTGGTTAATATATTTAATATTATCAAAAACAATTATAGGGAAAAATCAATAAAAAATGGTAATTTGGCTCAATAGGAGTGTAACAACATTAACTACTACGCTTCAACTTTTAGATGTTATATAAATGAGGAATAAAACTAATTGATGAATTTCCTTTTCTGAGGACTGGAGTGGACCAAAGTTAATCAAATAAACTGAAGTGGACCAAATCATTAGCCACATCATCATTTTTTATAATTGATTTTGTTCTTTTAATTTTTTGGTAATATTAAATATATTAATCGATTGACTTTATAAATAAAAAAAAAAATATTTAAAATGAATGTGTAAAGTCAATCAGTTAATATATTTAATATGATCAAATCAATTATAGGAACAAATCAATAAAAAATGGTAATTTGGCTCAACAAAAGTGTGGCAACATTAAATACTATACTTTGACTTTTAGATATTATATAAATAAAGGAATGTAACTAATTGATGAATTTCCTTTCTGGGCTTTTGCTCTGCCATTCCACAATTGTAGAGGCACTTTTTATTTGTAGATTACAGTTCTTCAAAGGCAAAGGGCCCCATGGGAAAAGCTTGAGGTATTTGTGTTCTTCTTTTTTCTTTTTTCTTTTTTTTTTTCCTTTTTTTTCTTTTTGAGAATACTAAGTATTTTAACACACACACATTTATAGAGGGGAGAAGGTCTTAAAGAAACTGACAGTAGTGTATATTCAAAAGAGCTAGAATGAAATATTGGGCTTGTTCAATCATGCAAGCATTTTGTTTGATGTTGACATCTCCCTTGTTCTTGTAAATTGGTTGTAAGATATAATTTCAATTAATGACGGTGGAAGGAACCAAAATGAATGAAGAAAATGTTTCCAGAGGAGAAATTGAAATCGAAAGGATTCCAACTCACATGATTGAAGCAAGGTCAAAAGAATTTTAGTTTTTGACTATATTCTAACTCCCAAAATCCAACACACAAGGTTCACGAAGCTTTTTGAGTATTTATTTTACAAAATCTGGGGTGTGCCTGTTTCTTATATTTAACATTCTTTTTACGCATTATGTTTTAGTTGTATAGGTACTTGATTCTTATAATTTTGAAATGACATTATCTTATCTTAGATAAAGCTGACATTTGTTAATTATCTATTTTGCTTAAGGTGCCAATGAGCTCTAGCTTATGTAGCACCTCCTCCTCAAAAGAGTAGGATAGAGAGTGAGGCTATGGCCTATGGGTTCAAGATGTGTAATTTACCAATTGAATAAAATCATTTTATTTGCTTAAATGTTCATTAGTAATTTCTTTTTCTTTTGATCACTTTATAAGTTGTCTTCTTGTGAATAACAGTAAGACCCTAGGTTGCACCGACACACCATTTTTGGCAAAGTACCGGTGTCTGACACATGTCGGACACCAATAACTGTAAGACTCGCCGGACTCTGGTGTCTGAACAATGTCTTTTGTTTTTCACTTCTTCGACACAGCGCTTGTAAAAGTTGTAATTTACAACTATTATGTGTTGGCTTTAATTCCGTGCCAAATTTGATTGTAATTTTATTCAATCTTTTGTACCCTATATTTTATGTGTGATTTATTTGTAAGGGTTGTGTATGAAAGAGAAAGAGTGTGAAGACTCAAGGCATCTATTGAAGACAAAAAGAGTTTTCGCGGGTAGCTCGCGACTAGCCATCCCGCGAAGTGATGCATGTGCCCAGCACATGATTGGAATGCAAATAGTCAAGACAGGATGGAGACAGCTAGTTTTTGCGAGTGTCTCGAGGGTAAAGCCTTCCCGCGAGATACCCGTAAAACAGTCTGTTTTGCTATTTTGTCCTATCTTCTCCACCACTACATCCTCATACACACTATATATACCATTATTACCCAGATATTGAGTAGAGAGCTTTTCAGAGAAGAAAACCCTAGCCACCAATTCTTGAGAGTGAGAGATTGTCATGCCCACAATTCTCTACACCATCCATTGTGGTTTTCCTCTACTCCTACCTCTCCATTCCAAATCCTTGAGAGGTTGATAGCCCAAACACTTACCACACCCATACTGAGTATCTAGTAAGGTTTTGGTGCTGCTGGGAAGCATTGAAAGAAGCCAAGTTTTGGCGGATGCAATCAGGCATATTGCGGGATCTAGAAAGCTAAACAAGACACGGTTCCGAGAAGCCTTGTTGGAGTAGGAGTTTGGAGGGCTTAAGTGCCCTGGGTAAATTAGGCTTGGAGGGTTTCTTGCTATTCGTGTATCCCAACTTATTGTCTAGTGGATCGATTTACCGCTTGGAGGGCGGCGAAGAGGTTTTTCGTCGAGTTTTTCGGTTTCCTCTTCCATAACACATCGGCGTGTTATCTTGTTTTTGCGTCTCTCTTCCCTACTCTTTTAGCTTTCATTTTACTGCTGTGTTTTGTTGAATATGGCTTAGAGTAGTTGTATTGTTTGTTCGCTCACATTTACTCTATTTCGCACTTAGTTTAAGTTAGAGTAAAATCAACCGAGCCGTAATTTATTAATTTGGGGTCTAAACAGCTCTTATGTTTTTAACACAAATCTAAGCATTTAGTGCCGACGTAGCGCTGACACGCAATGGTGGCTCCAAGAATTTTTCTCAAGTTGTTCCTTAAGAAGCATAAATTGCACTATCTAATAAAAAGAGAAATTCATATATTGAAAACAACAAAAACAATTTAAAAAAAAACACGCAAATACATAAAGTTTACAATTGCCTTCTACAAGTTTTCATATTTTGAAATCGTTGCATGATAGTCTCATTATCAATGCTGCAAGCTACATTTCGTTCAATATACACAACCAAACAATCATTCATCCATTGATCTCCCATTTGATTGCGCAATTCATTCTTTATATATTTCATTGTTGAAAAACTTCTTTCTATTGTTACAATAGCGACAAGAAGGATCAAAACTAACTTCATAAGAAAATAGACTAATGGATAAGTCTCATGCTTCCCTGTGTTCACTAACTTTTTAGCAAGTTCACCAACTCCTTGAAGCTCTAAAAACAAGTCATTGCTGCGCATATCACAAATGTAACTCTGAAGTTGAGAGTCAAGTGCCAAGATATATGTCCTAAGAAAATCAGATGGATAGAACTTTACTAGACGTATCAACTTTTCCTTATCAAAAGCCACAAATGAATTACTTGGATTTAAGCAAGCCATACAAAGTAGCAAATCGATATTCGCCTCTAAAAAACGGTTGTTAAGCTCTTGAAGTTGCAAATATATGACTGTGTAGAATAGCTCAACATAATAATGATGTAAATTTGTATTTTGTTAGGTGTTATGTCGCAACCTCCCACTAACTACAAATATTTCATCCATGTTCAAGATAGGAATAACATTTGTGGTACAAAATGAAGACACTTTAATCAATAAAGATATTCATTCATCATCTCTCATCACTTGCAATTGTTGCTTAGACACTTTAACAAGATCCATAGCATTTACTATATCTTGATTTTTTTTTTTTTTTTCAATGCTTGACAACTCATTTGTGATTCCTAAAATGTTTTTCATCAAGTGTAGAGCAAAGACAAATTCAAAAGATAGATTTAACCTTATAATAGATTGAGCTTCAACTTTTTGGTTGGAGAGGTCATCTTCTTCAATAATTTCAAGTACATCAATAACAACTGTTAGGTTCTAAGTACTTAGGAACTAATGTATTAGAACTCTAATATGTATTGTTGGCAAACCATGATCAAAACAGGTGTTTAGTCGTATTTTAAACTTGTTTAAAGTATGTAATTTATGTACAGTTGGAATTGAGTTAACTGCAGAAGTTACTGTGCATTTCTTTTTTACTCGATCGATCAAAAATTAGACTCGACTGATTGAAATTCGTGCAGATTGTTTTTTCTACAGATTTTCCAACTCAGCCCTAAGCCCATATGACGTGTAGGGTTTTATACTTTGCCCTAGGTATAAAAGGCAAAGCCTAGTCACATTTTTTAGGTTGCTCATATTGCTGTTTGTGTGAATCTCTTGTAAGATCTGGGAAGTGCTTGCCTTCACACAAGCTTGGGATTATCAAGAAGGAGATTTCTTTGAGAGCTTGATGATCATTCAATTGCTGCATTAAGAGCTTAAAAATACACAAGCGGGGGTGCTTGTACTTGCTGGAGAATCCAAGAAAGAAGGAGTCCGTGTTCTCAGAGCTTGCATGTGGTCATGTCAGTAAGTTCTACTGGTGGGTAGCAATAGGATGTTAGTGGTCTAAGTCGCTATTGTACACTTTGATTCTTTCATAGTGGATTCAGGTTTACCTTAAGGATAGCTAGGTTAAATCCTCCTTAGGTTTTTTACCAGTTTGGTTTTCCTAGGTCATCATATCTTTGTGTTTTTTATATTCCGCACTTTGCATTGATATGATTATATGATTGCGTTAACCTAGATCTGGAATTTGGACTAAGTAATAACTTGGCTTGTTAACTAGGTTAATCCAATTGTGTGTTAAAGGGGTCTAAACAAACTCTACAATTGGTATCAGAGCTGGTAGCTCTTGTGTGTTGATCTTTTGATCTCTAAGCTGATCCTTGACCCCTGATGCCATCGATTCTTGGAATATCTTTTTGCATATATGCCAACTTGTTTACTTGTTGTTTTTGTCCCTTGTTGCTTTCATTAAATCTTCCATTGAGCATCTTGATATAATTGTGTCTGATAATAATTATTTGTGTTACACTGCTTTAACCGCCTTAAAGGTGCGTGATTCTTGTCTCTAGTATTTGGATAGTGGTTGTTCCAGGCATATGATGGGAAATAAAGCTTTATTCAAGACTCTCTTTGAAGTAAAGATTGGTACAGTCACATTTGGTGATGGAAGCAAGTCTGTGATCAGAGGCATTGGAACCGTGGACATCCCAGGGCTGCCTGTTTTTGAAGATGTCTGGTATGTTAATGGGTTGAAGGCTAACTTACTCAGCATTAGTCAGATTTGCGATAATGGGCTGAATGTTCTCTTCACCAAGTATGAGTGTGAGATACTTGATGGAGGAGGTGATTGTATGTGTATTGGTGTGAGAACAGCTGATAATTGTCATGGTATAACACCAAGTATAAGCAACAAATGTTTTAGTGCAAAGATCAATCAAGTTGACTTATAGCACCAACGGTTGGGACATACAAGTCACAAATAATTAGAGACGATTTCCAAGTGTGATCAAGTTATTGGTTTGCCCAAGTTTGAGAAGATTGAAAAATGCATATGTGGACCATGTCAGATGGGTAAACAAGTGAAGTCCAAACATTCGTCTGTAACTGATGTTCAAACTACTAGACCTCTAGAGCTATTACATATTGATCTCATGGGTCCGGCCAGAGTTCTAAGTTTGGGAGGAAAGAGGTATATCCTAGTGGTTGTAGATGACTTTACTAGATATACATGGGTTGTGCTTTTGAAAGATAAAGCTGAGGCTCCAGAAAAAATGATTCATTTGTGTAAAAAATTGCAAGTTGAGAAAGGTACCGTGATAGCCAGAATCAGAAGTGATCATGGAAGAGAATTTGAAAATTCAAAACTAGCTACCTTTTGCAATGATCAAGGAACACATCAAGAGTTCTCTTCTCCCAAGACACCACAGCAGAATGGGATAGTGGAACGGAAGAATAGAGTTATCCAAGAAATGGCACGTGTCATGTTACACAATAAGAAGATGCCTAAGTCCTTCTAGGGAGAAAAAGTTAACACTGGTTGCCATACAATCAATCGGGTATATTTCAGACCTGATTCTAAGCAAACTCTCTATGAACTCTGGAATGGAAAGAAACCTGTTGTCAAATATTTCAGAATTTTTGGTAGTGATTGCTACATTCTGCGTGATAGAGAGAACCTAGAAAAGTTTGATACAAAAAGTGACAAGGGATACTTTCTAGGATACTCTTCCACTAGTAAAGCATACAGAGTGTAAAATTTGAGAACTAAAACAGTCATGGAATCTTCAAATGTAGTGATCAATGATGAATTAAGTCCTGAAAGCCTTTTAGAAAACACTACTCCAGTTCAAGAAAAGATCATGGAAGCTGATGATTCAGTACCTGATGATTATGTGGGGAAGCATACTGAGGAAGAGCTGTTATTGTTAAATGATGCGGTCTCTATACCATCAAGTTTAGAACCATCCACACCAGTGCATGATACCCAACCAATACAGAGTGAGCTTAGTCCTTCATCTAAACAGAAGGGTACCTCCATATCTCTGGTTAAAGGACCATCTTCTAAAGTGAAGTTAAATCATCCTGCCACAAATATTTTGGGTAGTCTGAATGATAACATGAGACTGAGATCCAAAGCCTTGAATGTCATTACTCACTCATGGTATTTGTCCCAATTTGAGCCGAAAAAGGTGGATGAAGCTCTTCAAGATGCTGATTGGGTTAATTCTATGCATGAAGAACTTCATCAATTTGTTCGAAATGATGTATGGGAACTAGTTCCTAGGCCAAAGGGAGTAAATGTCATTGGTAATAAGTGGATCTTTAAGAACAAGTCTGATAAACATGGTACTGTTATCAAAATTAAATCAAGACTTGTTGCTCAAGGATACACACAAGTGGAAGGAATTGATTTTGATGAAACCTTTGCACCAGTAGCAAGATTGGAATCCATTCGGATACTTTTGGCCATAGCAAGTCATTTGAACTTCATGTTGTATCAAATAGATGTTAAGAGTGCTTTCCTGAATGGTATGTTGCAAGAAGAGGTATATGTTGAACAACCAAAGGGTTTTGTTGATCCTCACAGACCGAATGATGTCTACAAGTTGAAGAGAGCTCTCTATGGTTTGAACAAGCTCCAAGGGCATGGTTTGAAACAAGCTCCAAGGGCTTGGTATGATAGGTTAACTACATATCTCACTAAGCATGGCTTTAAACGAGGATTTACAGATACTACTCTCTTCATTTGAAAGGATAAGAATTTTTTTGTTGTAGCTCAAATATATGTTGATGATATTGTTTTTGGTGCTACTAATAACTCTCTTGCTACATCTTTTGCAGATGAAATGAAGGCGATGTTTGAGATGAGTATGTTGGTGAACTGACTTATTTCTTGGGATTGCGGGTGAAGCAAACAGATTAGGGAATTTACATCAACCAAGCAAAGTATGCAAGAAATCTAGTCAAGAGATTTGGACTTGACAAGGCTGCACATGCTAGAACACCAATGGCTGAAAATACAAAACTAACCAATGATCCATTAAGTGAGTCTGTTGATGTTACATTATACAGAAGCATGATTGGTTGTCTGTTATATTTAACTGCTAGTCGGCCTAATATTGCCTTTAGTGTTGGTGTTTGTTCTAGATTTCAATCTAATCCTAAGATTTCACACTTAAATGTTGTTAAACAGATAATTAAATATGTTGGTGGAACTTGTGACTATGGATTGTTTTATAGCAAAGAGTCTAATCTATCTCTTCCTGGTTTTTTTAATTCTGATTAGGCCGGTAATGCTAATGACAAAAAAACAACACTGGTGGGTGTTTTTATGTAGGAGCTAATCTTGTTGCTTGGATAAGTAAGAAGCAAAATTCTATGTCTCTGTCTACCGCAGAGGCAGAATATATTGCTGTTGGAAGTTGTTGTTCACAGCTTCTTTGGATGAAAAAGCTCTTGAATGATTATGGAATTTCTCAAGACACCATGGTTGTTTATTGTGATAATTCTAATGCTATTGATATCTCTAAGAACCCTGTTCAACATTCTAAGACTAAGCACATAGAGATTCAGTATCACTTCATTAGGGATTTGGTTGAAAAGAAGATTGTTGTTCTTGAATATATTCCTACTAAACATGAAAATGCTGACATTTTCACCAAACCACTTGATGGAAGCAAGTTTGAAGCTCTTCGTCAAGTCATTGGTGTGATTTTGTGTCCCTAGGTTTTCTTAGCCTTCTTGGTCCTTGTGCTTCATTGCTATACTCTTTGTGACCATTTTTTTTTCTAGGATTTGCATTGCATAACATTCATGTGTTTCATTCTAGGATGTTTGTGTTATTTTTCATATAATAAAAAATAAATAAATAAATAAAAGGAAAGAGGGAAGCAAAATATGTTTTGCATTTATTTTCTTGGTTTTTTTGAAAACAAGGTTGGTCAATTTATTTTCACATAACATGTCCATGTACTCTATTTAGCTTGGATGAGCTTATTTCTTGCACTTTACTAGTTAAAGCTTTGTAGTGCATGTTGAGTGGGAAGATGTTTGTAGTTTTTGACTACTTTGTCGTGATCTTGAAATCACAAGTCTTTGACTGACAACTTGACCCTTTTGAGAAAGGCATAAATAACCATCTCACCACTGTTCACTAGCCAATCATGAACACCTTGTTAGGATTAGTACCCTTAAATCCTATTGTATGATGCTATGTATGATATTATGCATGACATTATGTATGACATGATATATGACTTAATATTGTGATTGATAAAGCTATTTTATTATTATATTGTGATTGATAAAGCTATTTTATTATTATCTAAAATAATGGTAACATGAATATGGGACATTATCATATAGTCTATAAGATGCATTGTATGTGATTTATGTGAAAGGTCACAGCAGATGTAAATCACAAGTTCTTTATAAACTCAGAATTTATAGTTCGTAGTTGGTGATGAAATTGGACATTTCATTTGCGAAGACTATAACGTATCAACTAAGATGATTTGTCTTGATCATGGAAATGGAGACTTCTAGTTAATATGTTTTAAGAGTTAAGACATATTGAACAGGACCGATGTGAGATTTATTATTCTCCTAATGACTGTCAAATGAATAATAAATCTCAAGACTTCTATTTGCATGAATTCTTAATCTTGAGAGAATAATGGACCTGATCATGAGGTGTAGGTTGCTTTGATATATCAAGAGTGAGATCTAAAGTAACAGTCAAAACCTCAGTATGTTGGGCAGCCACATTTAGTGTTGATGGAACATATATTCTCAAGATGGAATTCATAGTCGCTTGATGGAATTCATAGTCTCTTGATGGAGATATAAAATATTCCCTTGAGATGAGTTTAATGGGTTCAGTTATTCAGAGAGTTAGGCCTAACCACTTTAATAAGAAATTACTAAAGTATATATTTATGAAATTGGATTTCATAAATATATAATGAATAATTTTAAAGGATTAAACCAGGTACTCAAGGATAAGATGTAGTAATTTACAAAGTGGCAGTCTACATTTATGACTTTGTGTTACTACGAATATTTTATGAAAGGGTTGCATGTATAATAAAGTCTTGGGATATAATTTATTAATAAGTTCTAGAGTGCAATTATATTTATATAGTGTTATTAAATATAATTACTGGTAACTTTAGACTTGTCAAGAGTTAACGGAAAAGTCCAAGACCCATTGGAGCTAGTATCTTATTGGTCCCTTTTGGTCCCACTCCAAGCCACACACTAAAGCCCAATTAGAAAGGCCCAATAGGCCAGCCCAATTAGATAATCAGTTAGTTATAAAGGGAGAAACACACAGAATTTTTATAAGTGAAAAATAAGAAACGGTGTGTGAGAGAGTGTGAGACACACTTTCATTCTCCCCTTGAAAACTGATTGAGAGACCACACATCTTAGGCGTAAAGTGGAATTGGAGTGAAGATTAAAAGTATTCTCAAGTGCTTCTAATCTTTGTTTTGAAATTCTCCACACCAAGGTACAACATCTTGTTCTTAAATTCTAAAATTTACATAGTGCATGTTATCAATCATGAATGAAATAGATCCTTGTTTGTTGCTTCCGCTATGTGTTTTGTATGAGATACAAAACCAGAAATTTTTCTTCACAGCTTAGTGCATATCGTAAGATTTTGTGCTCGAGAAAGTGTAGAACATGCACAAAAGAACATAAGGTGTAGCCTCGGGTTAATTGCTTAAAATTGGTGTGTACATTATCTCGGCTTTTATTTAATAAGTTTCTAAAAATCTTAAAATCTATGTGTACATTATGAGGCAAACTTAAGAAACTTACATGATTGTAATTTTATAATCTAGGAGATGTGAGAGTTATATGATGTAACTCTTTAAGTGATATTCTCTTTTACATTCTTTGTGATGAATTTTGAAGACTTTGTGGTTGATTTTTACTTACATATCACCTCACATGTTTTTCAAGCTTTTGCTAGTTGCACACACTACACAAGTTACTATTTGTTAAACTTTGTACATGTTATAGTGTGTGTTTTTGGTCTGACCAACTAAGTTTGAAAATGCCTTGAGTATTTTGCAAAACCATTTTGATGCTTGGGAATTCAAGGAAAATGTTTGAATTTTTTTTTTTTTGGGAAACTGGGTTCAAAACTTGTGTTTTTGAAAAGCATTTCATCTCATACTCATGCATTTTATTCATAAAATTCAATGCTTTGAGGAGTTTTTGCATAAAAATGTTTATTTCTTCAAAAACTGAGTTTTCCAGAATTTCGACCAGTCGAACATGTTTTTCGATCGATCAAAATTGTGACTAAAATTTTTGGTTAGCCACTGTCTATTTCGATCGGTGCTCAATTGGTTCTCGATCAATCGAAGCATTTTCGACCGATTGAATCTATTTTTCGATCGATTGAAAATCATATAGAGACTTTACTTAAAAGAGATCTCTTTTTACGTGTTCATCCACTTTTCAAAAAGTTTTTCAACATTTCTCTCTCTATACGAACCGGTCAAGGCATCCATCAAATTTTTGTCATTTTCCTCCATTCTTTTTGCGAGGTTTTTCTCTCCAAAGGCCGGTAAGACCTTTATACCCTTCCTTTTGCATTTTATTTCATGTTTCATGCATAAATTCATGCTTTTAAGGGCTATTTTTGGACCTGAAATTTTTTTGGGATTTTTGTTGATTCAAGCCATTTTTTCTGAAATTGATTGATGGGTTTTTGTCATACAATGCTATAATCATGATCCATGTTATTTAATTTGATCAATGTGGTGTTTTGTGAAGCATTCAAAATTCTAAGGCTTGTTTTGTTCCAAATTGGGGATTTTGTTCAATTTGAGTTTGATTGATGAAATTGGCTTGTTGATTTGATGTAATTGATCATTTTATACTGTTATCTACCTTGTGTGATGATCAATTGGTCAATTGGGTAAATTTTCTACAAGTGATTTTTTTGAAAATTTTGACGTTTTTGTTTTAAACTCTATGCTCAAGCCAATTTTGTGTTTATAAACCTACAAATTTGAACTTGTTGTCACTGCATTAGAGCATGCATCATGACATTTATCTGTTCATGCCTCATAGAGACTTTTTATTGTGCTAACTTGCAGTCTGCCCTTGTGTTTTGTTTTTGTTCTTTCTCTTGTGTCTCTATTTCTTACTCTAGCACCATGCCTAGGAAGACTAGAGCAAATAGGACATCCACCTCTACTTCTGATCCTTCCTTTGAGAGTGATAGGTTCTTGAGTGAGAAGCAACAGGAGACATTTGAGACCCTTAACACTAAGAGGAAGATTTGGGCTGAGTGTAGGGTTCTGTTAGATGAGATTGATCCTGCCATTAGGGCAAACTTTAAGCGTCGAGGCTGGTTGTCTCTTTTGAATTTTGATTCTCCTCCTCTAGCCATCTTGATTCAAGAGTTCTATTCGAACCTCTTTGTTCACTCCTATGATTTCGGCACTCTTCTGAGGAGTTGGATTCGTGGTGATGGGTATACCATTACTCCTTCAGTAGTGGCTAATGCTCTTGGGGTGCCACTTGTTCAGCATCCTGTTTACCCCTATGATGTGTCTCCTCCCCTAGACGACATCATGTCATACATCACTGGTACTACTATCCAGTGAGGTTCTGATCCTCAGATCACTTCTGCTGAGCTCACCAAGTCTACCTATCTTATCTTTAGGATAGCGTGTCATTCCCTGTGGCCTATTTCGCATCTGCACACCATTCCTTTAGAGCGATGTGCATTTTTGTATGCTCTGGTTATGGATGCTCCTATTAGTTTTCCTCATTTTTTTCTTCGTTCTTTGAATAAGGTGTATAGGAGTTCCTCTACTGCATATGCTCTTTTCATCCTATTTTCATTCATAGGATTTTGTTGTTTTTAGGTTTGTCCGACTTCCCCATGTCTGAGTCTGTCTATGTTATTGCTTCCATAGGTGCCACTTTCCTTAGGCAGAGGGCTGCTCAGATGAGAGAGTGCTCTAAACGTCCTCGAGATGAGTCTTCTGGTACCGTTCCCCCTTCTTCTTCTACAGGTGTTCCTTCTGGTGAGGAGTTTGCTGATCCTGTAGGAGATGCTGCTGCTGATGTTCCTCCGCCATCAACTTCGGATGACTTTGACATTCGTCGTACGTTGGAGTCTATTGTGACTATTCAAGCGGCTCATGGTCAGATTTTGGTGGACATTCTGGACGAGATCCGTGCTTTGCGAGTAGACTTGGTGCTACTTAGAAGTTCGTCTTCACCCCCACCTTTTGATGATGGATTTTGATTTGTTCTTTGGCATTCTGTCACAAAAAGGGGGAGTAGATTGTATATCTTAGGGGGAGTTTTGTTTGTGGAGAGCTTGAGACTTTGTTCTTTGAGAGCCTGTGGAGATTAGATTGTATCTAGGTGCTTCACCATGTGCTTTTTGTTTTTGGCTTTTGATGTATTCATGTTAAGGGGAGTTTTATTGTTTCTTGTTTCACTGCTTATAGACTTATGATTATGAGTTATTCATTAATATCATTGATATTTGTCTATATTTTGTGTTTTATGAAATCAAGAATGTTACGTTTATTTACTTGCATTTTCCACACATGCGTTTATGCGTTTTGTTTAGTGTTTCAGGAAATATACAAGTTGATTCAATTAAGCTACTGTCTACACTTGAAACTGATGGATAGTAGTTAGGATTGGATTTGTTATAATGGGCATATTTTGTGTAAAGGGCTTTTCTTTGTAAACTTTGAGCTTTTAGTTGTGTTTTGTCATGGATTGTCAAAGGGGGAGTTTGTTAGGTTCTAAGTACTTAAGAACTAATGTATTAGAACTCTAATATGTATTGTTGGCAAACCATGATCAAAGCAGGTGTTTAGTCGTATCTTAAACTTGCTTAAAGTATGTAATTTATGTATAGTTGGAATCGAGTTAACTGCAAAAGTTACTGTGCATTTCTGCCTGACTCGATCGATCGAGAATTAGACTCGACTGATCGAAAGTCGTGCAGATTGTTTTTTCTGCAAATTTTCTAACTCAGCCCTAAGCCTATATGACATGTAGGGTTTTATGTTTTGCCCTAGGTATAAAAGGCAAACCCTAGTCATGTTTTTGAGGTTGCTCATATTGTTGTTTGTTTGAATCTCTTGTGAGATCTGAGAGGTGCTTGCCTTCATACAAGCTTGGGATTATCAAGAAGGAGATTACTTCAAGAGCTTGATGATCGTTCAGTTGCTGCATTAAGAGCTTAAAGATACACAAGCGGGGGTGCTTGTACTTGCTGGAGAATCTAAGAAAAAAGGAGTGGTCTCAGAGCTTGCATGTGGTCGTGTCAGTAAGTTCTACTGGTAGGTGGCAATAGGATGTTAGTGGTCTAAGTCACTATTGTACACTTTGATTCTTTCATAGTGGATTCAGGTTTACCTTGAGGATAGCTAGGTTAATTCATCCCTAGGTTTTTTACCAGTTTGGTTTTCCTAGGTTATCATATCTTTGTGTTTTTTATATTCCGCACTTTGCATTGATATGATTATATGATTGTGTTAACCTAGATCTGGAATTTGGACTAAGTAATAACTTGGTCTAAGTCACTATTGTACACTTTGATTCTTTCATAGTGGATTCAGGTTTACCTTGAGGATAGCTAGGTTAATTCATCCCTAGGTTTTTTACCAGTTTGGTTTTCCTAGGTTATCATATCTTTGTGTTTTTTATATTCCGCACTTTGCATTGATATGATTATATGATTGTGTTAACCTAGATCTGGAATTTGGACTAAGTAATAACTTGGCTTGTTAACTAGGTTAATCCAATTGTGTGTTAAAGAAGTCTAAACAAACTTTACAACAACAGAGAATATCAAAATCAAGTTAAGAATAGTCCCATAATATGATCCCCAACGTGTATCACCAGGACGTTTAAGATTTGTCTCTTGATTCAAACCTTGCCCACTTCTACGTACACCATTCTCTAATTCTTCTTTAACTTTAGCAAATTGTGCATCTCGAAGAGCATCTCATCTCTTACAAGAGCCCCCAACAACAGTTACTAAATTACTAATCACATAAAAAAATTCAGCAATGTTAATGTAATTTTTAGCAACGGTAAGACTCAATTGAAGTTGATGAGCAAAACAATGGACATAAAATGCTGACTTATTCTCTTTCAAAAGTAAAGTTTTGAGACCATTGATATCGCATTGTATATTACTAGCCCCGTTATAACCTTGCCCCTGTAGTTTCGATAAACTCAAATTATGTTCACAAAATAAACGTTCAATAGCATATTTGAGTGACAAAGTAGTGGAACTTACTACATGTACAATTCCAAGGAACTACTCTATAATAATTCCTTTTTTGTTCACAAAACGAAGAACGAGGTCCATTTGCTCTTTCACTGAGATATCATGTGACTCATCAACTAATATTGAAAAGAACCCATTGTCAAGATCCTTGATGATGGCTTTAGATGTTTCCCGTGCAACTGCATTCACAATGTCTTTTGAATTTCATGGTGGGTAAGCTTGCAATTTTTCGGAGCTTTTTGCAATACTTCATTAATAGATTTATTGTGATCCCCCAAAAATTGTAGAAGCTCAAGGAAATTTCCTTTATCACTTGAACCTTGAGATTCATTGTGACCACGAAAAGCTAATCCCTAGCATAAAAAGAATCTTATGCAATCAACTATTGCATTTAATTGAACCTGATATTCAATTATATCTTGATTTGATTGTTTAACCAAAATACTTTGAATGTGTTGTTTTTCCTTCATTAGGTCTTCACTCTTCTTGACAGCTTGGTTATGAGCATGATTAACTCCTCCAACATGGGACTATAACTTCTCTTTTTGATTCCAAAGTTTGAATCCCTTCGTTACAAAAGTCTTACCTCCTCCTTGCTTACTAACATCTTACCCAAATAGGTAGCCATATAAACAAAATATTGCATCCTTGTTTATACAATATTCCAACCACTTTCTATTAACATACCATTCAGATGTAAATCGACGGGGCTTTCTAGAAAAATCTGTTAAAGAGTAATCATGGTTTTTGAAAACAGGTTGACAAGGGTCATTTTGTAAATAATATCTTCTTATTTCATCATAATTATTAGGATGATAAGATGATATCTTTTCTCGTAGCCCAAGATCTGAAGGAATATTTTCTAAGTTAAAGTCAACACGAATTCGCTTAGAAGATGAAGATGAATCTTGCACAAAAGATGAATCTTGGGTACATGGTTTTCTTATCAAATATTTGTCCACAATTCTAGCAAAAGAACAAAAAATAAACTATAAGTTCATTTGAAATATTAATAAAATTATTAATTATTTTCGTTTAGTTGTGTCATTAATTTGGTTGTCTTTTATAAACTATAATTTGTTGTATTGTTATTTCATTAATTACAAAATTATTAATTGTTGGTAAGCCCAACATAATTTAATTTGTTTGTCTTTTATAATGTATTGGCTAATTAAATTATTAATTATTGTTGTTTAGTTGCTTCATTTTTTTTTTTTTACTAATTATTAGCAGTCTAGTACACACCCCACTATGCATTAGCACACACTAGCACACACTCCATGTGCACACACCCCTACCTGTGCATGCCTTTACTTCTCCAATTAAAATATCCCACCTCACATAGCCCCATGGCCCCATCCACCCCCACTCAACAGACAAGAGTCACAAGAGGGGCCAATCAAATAAATTCACAAATCACAATACACTAAAAGACAAACTCACCAACACCAACTGACCAACACACCAATGGATCAAGTCAAAACAAACATGGGAAAATAATTATAAAATTAAGTTATAAAGTAAAGCTGAAGCCAATTATAGTTCAAAGATAAAGGGAAAGAATCAAATAAAGAGAGAAAGAGTCTCATTTCAGTAACTCAGTTCAAAGAGAAAAAGCTCTCTCTCTTAGACCACAGTCCACACTCCACAACAAAACCCAAATATTAAGAGAGAAAAAGAGTGAGAAGTAAAGTGTAAAGAACTTAAATACCTTCAGGGAGGCATGAAGGGCAGTGCCGCAGGCCGTTGCAGCATGTCGAGGCGAGGTAGGACTCAAGGCCAAGCTTCGTAAGCTTTGATCCAGTTGGATTGATCTCCGGTCTCAGATGCCCGATGTGCTTTGTTGCTCGAGTTTAAGGCCCGATGCGATGACCGATGTGCTCTGTTGCTTGAGTTTCAAGTGGAGCCGCCGTTGCCACATGGCGCCGATGTGCTTGATGATGAGGTTTTAGGCGGAGGCATTGTCGTTGATGAGGTTTTTTTCTTTAGGTTAGGTTTCTAATTTTAGTTTTTGCTTTACCATTTGATGAATGATGAATCGGCAAACGCATATTAGGTTTTGGTTGGTTGGTTTTTTTTTTTTTTTTTTGAGAATCCGTTTGGGTTAGGCCAGTTGGGTATTTAGTTAATAATTATTCTGATTTAAAAATCTGGTTGGGGTTGGTTTTTTTAGGATTGATGTTGGGTTTTTTTCCCTGGGTGGGCTTGCTCTGTTACAATTTTTTTTTTTTTTTCAGATTCTTTATTACAATTTTTTTTTTTAAGATTTTAGTTCAAAAAATTTTTTGCATAAACAATTTTGAGGGTGTTCCTAATTTTTTTTTAAGGGTTGATAAATAAAAAAATTTAAATTATTATATATATATATATATTTTTTTTTTTTTTTTTCAAGTTAGGGTGGTCCTAGGACCACCCTGGTTTGAACGTGGCGCCGCCACTACCGACACGATACAAAAACACTGAAGTTTCATGCCAGTGTAAATACCGGCCATACCAGACCCATTTCAGCCGTACCAGGATAAATATCGAATTTCTGCCGATTAATAGATACTGGACAGTATCGAACTTACACACAAAAACACCGATTTCTCTCTCCTAACGCCGGACTGAGCTGTGTCTTTCCATCTCTTTTTCTTCCTCACACTAGCAGTGGGCGACGGTGTGTTGAGAAACAGGGCTGAGAGAGAGAGGTGAAACCATGGAACTAAGAGAGACAACAAGATAAATCTGTAAATGTGTGAATTGAAGAGAGTCAAAAGAGACTGAAAAAAAAAAAAAAAAAATTGCAAGTATGAGTAAGGAGTGTGAATTGTAAAGTAGTAATTTTTATCCAAAAAACGTGTGAAGTAGACTAGAAAACAAAGGACATATTGGAACTTGGAGTGATAGGCTATTAGGCATAGGGAGTAGTGGTTGAGTGAATAAAGAAAAGAAAAACAATAAATAATATTTAAATGTTTTTGTTGTGAGTAACTTTTATTTAAACATTATACACAATAAAGCTTTTTTAAAGAATCATGTACAATGATTACTTAAATAATATATTAATCTTATAAAAGTTTCTCCCTAAAGAAAATCTTTTAAAAGTATTTATTTTATATATCAATGAAAATAATTGTTGTTAATATATATATAATTGTTATACCCACGCTATGCCGTACCATTATTTTCAAAAATTGCCGTACATCATATCTGTGCATGTGTCATATTTGTACTCATGTTCGTGTCAGTGCAACTTAGAGTAACAGTTGTACTGACATTTTTGGGTACCGTTTCTTTTGTTAAACGGAAACCCTGCTTTGCAATACCAATGGGCGACTTCAGCATCAGAGGTCTGGGCCGTGTGGAAACGACATTCTTTCATGCAGGAGTAGGGCTGGTTCACTTGACTTTATGACTAACTTGGTGGCTTTTGCTGCTGTGGCAGAATTTGGACAATAGCAGCGAAGAAACTGAACCCAATGGTCCTCAGATGCTTGTAGAAACCAAGGGATTTGTAAGCCCAATTCAAAAACCGCTCTTTCTTTGCTCAGAAATTACACTTAATAATTCCAAATTCCTAAAATTCAAAATGGGACTGTCACTCTCAAATAATGAATAAACTCTTGAACTTGTTGATTCCCTGACACCAACTCACTCACGGGCCATCTTTCATTTTTCACACAATCACTAGTGCAATTTTGGGCCACATCTCCTGTATTTAACCGAAACCGAAACTACCAAATCCCTAGCAATCAGACACAGTTGGAAAGAAGTAAGGCAGCAGACTTGATTGGTTTTGTCATCATCCCACTCCAACGCATCCCACCATTCTGATTCTCCTAGTATTTCTTTTATGGTACCTATATTTTGGTTAGTAAGAGGCAATCTTTTTAGATAATTGCACAGGAACACTTCAACCTGCTCTAGACGTGGCCATCTCTCTGAGTCTCTGCAAAGAGTTCTTAAACTGGGAAGATCCTTCAACTCCAATATCCTTTGGTTGGGAACAACAGGATCTGGAGCCATATTTTTCACTGAATCATAATTAAAGAGCTCTTTTAAGTTGTAACTGGTGCTTACCTTAATTACTTCTACATTTGGCAGGTTCTGAATGAAGTCACCACAGGACAGAAGATATTTTATGTTAGAACAACGTCTCACTGCAATTAATTTTAGTCTAAGAAATCTCAGACCAAGTTTTCCAACTAGTCTTGAAATGCTTTCTAATTCATTTAGATCGTGGAGAGTAAGTTCCTCCAAATTTGGTAGTAGGTCAGACTGGGCAGCCAATCCTCCATCTCGCCATAAACTCTGACTGGGACATGTAATGGTAAGCGACTTTAAACCACCAAAGCAGCCAACGTTACGGATGACATCTTCAAGCATTTGTTTTAGTTGCGAACAACGACTTAAAACCAAAGAACTTGCAATACCCCATAATTGGCCAATGGATTCTTGTGAGAGATCAAGACCACCAATAGACAATCTTCTGTCATGTTTACCCCTAGGGGGCTTGGGGGCAATGACTACACAATAATAGGGATTATAGGGTTTCCAAAGATGGACAAGTATTTGTAGAGTTTCCAAATGAAAACAAAGGTGAAAATCAAGATTTGGTTAGCTGTGAATAGTCGCTGTGAATAGTCACTGTGAATAGTAAAATTAAAGAACATAGATAAATTCTAGGCATAGTATACATGCTACTGCCATTATTTCTTTGGACAAAGTTTCTCTCCAAATTCTCCTATCTTTTTATTAAAAATTATTTTTGAAAATCTTTTTTTTTTTTTTTTGAACAAAAGGTAGAGAATTTTATTAGAACATACTCAATGTATACTAATACAAGTAATGCGAATACTAATCAGTTTGGCCGTGGGAGAGATACTAACTACATCTCAGTCGTATCCCCAAGAAATTAAAATACAAAAACCAACAAGTCCTTAAAATTAAGGCTTTCTTCTAACACTTGCTGTGCTGCCATGAAAGTTTGGTACTCGGTTGGCAAACCAGCTGCTCCTTCCATGATAAACCGTGGTTGTAGCTGAATATACTCAGAATCTCCTTGCATCTAAATGCTCCACACCATGACTGCCCATTTGTTCAAGTCCGAAAATCTGATTGTTAGATTGCATATTCTTTATATTTTTAACACGCATTTCAAATTTTGTTTAAATTTGATGTTATACTATTCATTCAATAAATTTATTTTTTATGTATAATTTTAGACCACAAAAATTTGAAAATTTTGAAATTTTGCAAGCATGGAGGATATAATAAAAGCTTTTAGATTTTCAAAATTCACATCGAATAAAATGATATAGGAAGAATTTGAAAGTAAAAATAAATAAAAAAATAAAATAAAAATAAAAAAACTAAAAAATGTACCCAAGTCTCAAGACTCTCAAGTCTCAACAAAAAATTGTAACAAGAACCTGATTGTGGGTTGGGCTGACTAACTGAACATGAATCTGAAATCGGGCCCACAAATTGGACCGAATTGCTACTTTCTTCTTCTTCTTACTTATCTTTTTTTTTAATTTAATTTTTTAAAAATAAATTGGGTCAGGCCTTGGCCTTAATGGGTCACTTTGGACCCACAAGACTTAACCAAAATCTCAGTCTCAAGGACGGCGGTGGCGTGCGGCGGTCCGGCGAAGTTTTTCAAACATCGGCCCAAACGGCAATTTAGTTATTGTATAGTTAGTTACAAAGAAGTAAATGGATTTAGATTTAGTTCTGGACAACTTGTTATTATATAAGAAGAGTAACAAGAGAGGTTGTTACTACACATGTTTATTTATTTATTTGGGCAAATTACAATTTACCCACCTGTGGTTTGGTCGAAATTTAAGTTGCCTGTCTGTGGTTTGAAATTTGACACTTTACCTACCTAAGGTTAGCTCAGTTAGATTTCTATAACCCACTTCTGTTAAAAACAGAGGTAAATATGAAATTTTGCTCAACTTTTAGGTCTCTCTTTTCCAAAAATATAATAAACATAAAAATACAAGATTAAATAAGATCAAAAACTATCCATTAGAACACTTTTATCATGAAATTTCAAACCACAGATAGGCTACTTAAATTTTGGTCAAATCTCAAGTAGGTAAAGTGTCAAATTTTAAACCACATGTAGGCAATTTAAATTTCAGCCAAACCACATGTGGGTAAGTTGTAATTTGCCCTATTTATTTTGAAAAACCTATTATTGGTTGTTAGCAAATGTGCTTGCTTTTTGAAGCTTTTGACTTTATTTGAATCCCAATATTTTGTCCCACAATTTTTTTTGGTTCTTAGTGCTGGGATAGTCAGTTTATGGGCTCGATTTGTTTCATGGGAATATAATTCATAACTTCATTTTATGTTACATTTTGCTGCTTATTCTTTAGTACCTGATGTCATTAAGCACTGGATTTGTTGCTTTGAAGGAGATGATTTATATTGGTCTACTTGGTACCTATGTGTAAAAGAAAAAATATATATATTGCATTTGGTCTTATATTTAAAAGAATAT
>JAGHPS010001042.1:0-49299 GCA_020976635.1 Castanea crenata
ATTATTCCTGAACTCACCACAAAATAAAAGACGATGTGAGATTTTGTTATGTTTCTAGTATTTATCTAATGAGACATAAGAATGTGATTTCAAAATCCATACATCAAGCTTAGAGAGTGCCATGTGTTTGGGCTTAGCACTCCTCTTGAGAGACCACCTTAGCATATGAATAAGAGATAGCACAAAGTTGGGATGAGGTGAAATCAAGGGTTCCCTATCCTCATCACCTTATCCCCAATTTGGGTGAGACAAACCTATGAAAGACAAGTTAGTTCTAAGATAGGTTTCGAGATATTTCGTCATCACATATAAGTTAGCTAAAATATAAATGAGGTAGAGATGAAACAAAAAACAGAGAGGCAATCTTAAAAGCATTATGGGAGAGAGAAGCATGAATTTTGGGGATGGTAATTGAATATGTACAATATATACCATTTTTTTTTTTTTTGGCGTGTCAAGGCAACCAAAACTTGTCCCCACCCTATCTCCTTATCAAAACTGTGAAAATTTTTGCACAGGATTGGGGCAAAATAGGTCAAGGAAGGCAAGAAATTTTTGCCATCCTTGCATCTGAACTTGGTTAATGCAAGGCATACAACCTAATTGACCAAATTTTTCATCATAATCAGCTTAATTTGGGAAAGTGATTTTTTCACATTTGTACCAGTTGTAGATACTTGATTTTGCACACATAATTTAATTAAGGAAGGTGACTGGAATGACCATCCATGTACCCAAAAATCATTCTTGCATTACATGCATCAATTTGTTCTTGCATCACATGTATCAATTTGTTCTTGCATTGCATGTATCACTCTATTCATTACATATCATAATAATGACCTTGAGATTCTAATGGTAGCAACGGTGTGTCTGGTTTCTAAATTGAACCATCCAATCGAAAGATATCGCATGATTAAGTTTGCATGGTCCATATGCATTGTGTCTAGAAAAAGTCGATCATACACGATTAATTTAAATTATTTCTGATTGGTTGAACAATTAAAATTAATTGAATAATTTTGTGGTTGGTTGATAATTAGTGTCTAAAATAGGGTTGCATACATAGGAATAAAATGGATGATTGGATAACAATAGAGTTGTGGATAATCATAATTTTATCAAGATTTATTTTAGGATATTTATCTGCAAGATAATTGTTCATAAAAAACTTGAATTATCTAGAAAAGAGATAAAAAATCATAGACGGAGGATGAAAACACGTATAGATATAAGGACCAGATCAAAAAACCCTAGAAGGAGAATCCAAACGGCACCAAAAGATGAAAGAGCGTTCAACATCCAAAAGCACCATTCGGCACTTTTGGAGTGCCAAACAGCACTTTAAAAGTGTCGAATTGGCATCATTTGGGCTTTGGCGGAGAAAATGGGTCATTAGCCATAATTGCTCAAGAATATAGTTAGTAGGTATTGTTTGGAAAGGAAATAGAATACTAACATCTCGAGTCAAAGAGGGTCGATTTTGGGAGCCAAAATCGAGTCTCAAAGACTCAATTTTCATGGTCTATCACGTCTAACGTGGCATTTTACCCACGTGGTGTCCACCTGGAAATTAAGTCTTAGAGACTTGATTTACAAACCAAAAAAATTTCAAGTCTCTCTAAAAAAAAAAAAAATTAAGAAATCCCAGAAACTAGGTCGCGCGCCTGGGTCGTGACTTGGGTTGCGCGCCTGGGTCGCAACCTAGGTCGCGACCTGGGTCGCACGCTCGGGTCGCGCCGCTTGGGTCGTGCTGCTGGGTCGGCGGCGATAGGTTATGGTGGCTGAGCTTGTGTAGGAAGCAGATGAACAAATGCAAAGAGGAAAAAAGAAGGAGAAGGAAAATAAGAAAATCGAGTGTCAGATACTCGATTTCCAGGTACAATCCACATGGAAAAAATGCCACATCAGACTTGATCCGATCATGAAAATTGAGTTTTTGAGACTCGATTTATAGGCCCAAAATCAAGTCTTTTAGACTAGAGATGTTAGTAAAAAATATAGTTTATAAACAGTACCTACTAATTATAATGTTTAAAAATTAAAGTTAAATTCCCATTTTGGCCGGCTTTGGCCCAACAGCCTTTGGGTGACGAAAAGGCACACCCTTTTCGATCTTTTAGCAGTATGATGCGTCCGGATTCACATCCTAATCGTCCGTGGCTATTTTTTAGAGTCTTTAGGCCTCTATAAATAGAGGCTGGGTTTTATACTTCAACACCTTTTTTTGACGCTCTAAGAGGCATACGTTTTGAGACTCTCAAATTGCTGATATTTGTTGATCCTCTCTGAGATTTGCTACAAAATTAGGGTTTTTAGGTTTCAAAGATAACTAAATAAGTTTCTTTAAACCCTAAAACATCCTCTCAAGTAGAAGAGTGCTCATGCAAGAGTTCACTTTTCTTCAAAATCTAGAAGTTTGAGAGTGTGAGATGAGGGATGTTGGAGTTATAGACTTCCAAGGGTCTTTAAGTTTTAACACATCTAAAGAAAGTGAAGGAGAAAAAGAAAACAATAAAAGAGATAGATATTTGCTCTGTTAAGTGAATAAGCAGGCGGCTAATTTATAATTTTTACAATACTATGAATGTATTCAGTTGTGTGTGTGGGTGCACGCACATGTGCGTGTGCCTAGTTGTGATTCAGGAAAATCTTGTTAAACGCTCTCTATTGCACACTCCATATGCACTCCTTTTAAAATTGAGTTTTAAAATATGATTTCAGCCCATGGGCGAGTGTGTGATAATCATTGTCTTTGTGATTATTCTTAATGTTACCCATGTATATACAGGTTCTATAAGTTGTAATTTTCTAAAAATTAGGGCATTCCAATTTAACAATTTCTCATTATATGATTTAAACTCAATTCAAGATGTGTGTGTGCAGGGAGGGAGGGAGGGAGAGAGAACCTGAATTTTTATCCTCAAAAGAATTGTTGTTATCTAAATTTTGTGAGCACATACATCAAATCTTAGAAAGAACTTGAAAAAGTGAACTTTGTACCGCCACTTAATCTCTCTTCAATTAGAAAGTTAGTTTCTTCCACAGCTTTGTGGTTATTTTAGAATATAAGTTGATTAACTTTTCTATCTTTACTTCTATCTTCTTACTATTCTTGAGTCTTTTTTGAAAGTTATTATGTTAGGCGATAATATAAGGTTATGCAATTGACTCGATATATATGTGAGAATCGTGAGATTTGTAGGTTACATTTTCTAATTTAATTAAGTTTTCCCATGTTTGTCTCTATGTCTAATTCCCATTTTCTAATTTAATTAAGTTTTCCCATGTTATTGACTCAATTGATATGTGAGAATTGTAGGTTGCCTTTTCTAACTTGGAGAAATTATTCATCATTGGCATAAATAACCTGAAGATATTGTGGAACAACCAACTCATTCCAGGTTTGTTTTGCAAACTAAACCAATTAAATGTTGACAACTGTGAAAATCTAATGAATATTTTTCTGCCTAATATGTTCAGAAGAATCCAGAATCTAGAAAGCTTGCAGATAAGAGATTGCAATTCGGTAGAAGAGGTATTTGAGGTTAGAGGGGCAAATGTTGATGAAATATGTGGCATGGTACCCACTCAGTTGAGAGTCTTGACTTTAATTAATCTACCAAAACTTAAGCATGTATGGACTTCGGAACTCCTATCAATCTTAACATTTCAAACTCTGCGTGAAGTTCAAGTTTCTAACTGTAAAATTCTGGAAAGTCTCTTTCCAGCCTCGGTGGCCAAAAGTATTGAACAACTTGAGAGGCTAAAAATAAGTGATTCTGGAATAGAGGAAATTATTGCAGTGGAAGAAGGATAAAAAAACAGTGCAGTTTATGTTCTTGCAAATAATCTCTCTAAGTCTTGAATTGTTGCCTAAGCTTAAGTGCTTCTACCCTGGAAAACACACTTTATAGTGGCCATTTTGAAAATTTTGGAGATATACAAATGCGACAAAGTGAAGATCATTGCTTTGAATGAATTAACCTTCTCAGAAACAAAAGAGTTAGGCTGAGTTTGGATAGGGATTATTGCGTTTACATTTCACGTTTCAGCTGTTTTCTTTTCTTTTCTTTTTTTTTTGGCAACTTTTCAGCTTTTAAGGAACAACGGCTACTGTTCATGGATTGTACATGAACAGTAGCCGGAAATTATGACTTTTTTAGCCACTTTTCTGCGTGAATAGTGCATCCGTGCACTGTTCATAGACCCACAAATATCATTTTTTAGCAACTTTTTTTTATTAAAAATGGGTCCCACGGTACTATTTACACATTTTAAAATTATTTTACTATAGTGTTTTCAGTTTTCAGTTATATCCAAACGGACCCTTAGACTATCATCTTCCGATTCAACAACCCCTCTTTCTATTTGAAAAGTATGGACTTGTACTTGTTTCCATGTTAACATGATATGACTGTGTAACTATGTTTAAATAACAACTATTAATAATCCAAAAAATTAAAATTAATAACAATTTGTTGATACTTAAAAGACTAGTGGGACTACATATGTCCATTGCAGATAATCTACCCCCCTAGTCTCATCCTCAAGGAGGCGAACCAACTAGCAAAAGTGGCACTGGAGAAATGCACTTTGTGGTTTTAATTATGCTTATGTCTTGTACCCAAAAAAAGAAATAATAGCAATAAGGAGTTGTGTAAGGTTGAATTTATTCAATCATGTGTTGGCTTTATTTCGTGCCAAATTTGCTTGTAATTTAGCAATTAGATACCTGTATTTAGGTGAGAATAATGTAAGGGTTGTGTGTGTGTGAGTGTGAAGAAAACTCAAGATGTGTATGCCCAAAGGAGCCTCGCGACTAGCAAGTCGCCAAAGTGGCACACATGTGAAGCATGTAGGGAGCTAAAGGGTCACAATAGCTAGAGCACTACAGGACAAAAAGTACAGTCTGACCTGACAGTTAACTCGCGACTAGTTCCAATCATGAGGCTGAGTGGCCAGAATGCCCTGTTTGGATGAAAAATGACTTTTCACATACCCTACTATAAATACTCTTATACCCACGAAATGTAGAAAACTTCCAGAGAGAATTTTGTGAGATAAAACCAAGATTGACTCATCCATATTCTTAGATATTTGATTCTCCAAATTCCTTTACTCTCACCCTTTCCATTACATATCCCCGAGATGGTCATCAGCCAAATCCTTATCTCACCATACCCATATCAGTGAGGGGGTATTTTGGTGCTTGGGAAGTAGTTCAAAGAGGATCAATTCGTTTGGTTGATGCAATGGGCTTATTGTAGGATCCAGGAAGCTAAAGAATACACCGTTAGGCTTAACCCTGTTGGAGTAAGAAGCTTGGAGGGCTTAAGTGCATTGGGTAAATTAGGCTTGTAGGGTCTATTGCTATTCGTGTATCTTAACTTTATTCTTTAGTGGATCATTTGACCGCTTGGAGAGCGGTAGAGAGGTTTTTCGCCGAGTATTTCGATTTCCTCTTCGATAACACATCACCGTGTTATCTTTGTGTTTGCATCTCTCTAGCCCTTACTCTTACCCTTTAATTGCTATTGTGTTGTGATTAATTATGGTTTAGAGTTGTTTATTTATTTGGGTATCGCTTGTACTTATCATTCCGCACATTTATTGTTTGAGTATAAGCTTATATTGGTTAATTTGAAATTAGGGGTCTAAACGTTCATTGGTGTTTTATACGTTAATTGAACTTTCAATTGGTATCAGAGCGGGTACACCTGTATGGTTTCATTACCTAAGTGTGATCTTAGACCCCCTTTTAGCTATGGATGAAGCTATGGAAAAGGTTATGTTGAATTGTGGCTTAAATGTTTGTGATAATGACTTTATGAGTATGTTTGAAGATTGTCCTAACAATGAACTCCTAGAGTTATTAAAAACAAAGAAAGATGCTAGAATGTTTGTTCACATGCTAAAATATTTTGAAAATGAGAACCATATCCTACACAATAGTCTATGTGAGTCAGATTCTTTGATTGAGAGGTATAAAAGAATGAATAGAATATTGTGTGATAAGGTTGTTGGTCTTAAAAAGAAATTTTGATCTAGCAAGAGAATGGAAAATGAAGAAAATTTTCTTTTTAAAGGCCAAAAGTGTTTGTCCCGTGCTTGCTTATTTGTACACACCTCCTTGAAGGTATTTAAGTCTTATTTATGGTATCTTGATAGCGGTTGCTCTCGTCATATGGCAGGAGAAAAATCATTGTTCAAGTCACTCAAGGAGAATGTCGGTGATTATGTGACTTTTAGAGATGGTAGTCATGCTCAAGTACTTGGGAAAGGAACCGTTGAGATATCGGGGCTACGACTATTGAAGGATGTCCTATACATCAAAGGGCTTAAGGCGAACCTCTTGAGCGTCACTCAAATATGTGATGGGGACTTTCTAGTTCAATTCTTAAAGAAGGGGTGTGTGATCATTGATGAAGAAGGGATCCAAGTATTGAAGGGAAATAGGACTACTGACAATTGCTACGGAGTAGTTCCTACACCAAAGATTTCTTGTAGATTTGCTCGGGTTGACATGTTGGAGCTTTGGTATCAAAGATTGGGGCATGCAAACTTCAAGCAAGTGGCTAAGGTATCTAAACTTGAAGCCATTGTGGGGCTTCCAAAATTTGGAAAGGTGGAGAAGACCATTTGCTTCATAATTTGTTCTACTTAAGCCCAAAAAAAAAAAATTAAAACATAGCAAGCCCAAATGCCCAATAGACATCAAGAAAAAAGCCTAAGATCAATCTCACTCACTACTCAAACAAAATTGTAAATCAACAAAAATATTAATAATTAAATTTTTATAAAATAAATACCTAATATGCCACAAAAAAAAAAAAAAAAAAAAAAAAAAAACCCAATACCAAGCCCTCAGGGAAATTGAGATCCTAAATACCCAATACCCAATAAATCAAAATTGAGATCCTAACCTAAAGGGAAAATAAACCTCATCCTCCCTCAACCCAGCGTATCAAGCTCTCAGCGAGTAGCACCTCCACAGCTCCACCTCATACTCAGCAACAATAATAGAGCACCTCGGCAAGACCTCACCCCTGGTCCCAGAGCACATCGGCAACGGCAAGATTGAATCGGAGATTGCCTTGGCCTCGAGCAACAACAAAAGAGCAACTCAGCCCCACCCCTGGTCCTAGAGCACATTGGTTGATCGACGATGGCAAATCGGATCGGACTTCGGAGATTGCCTTGGCCTTGAGTCCTCAACGTGCTGCCGCCGTCCCTACCCCTCAAGGTATTTCAATTTTCTCTCTTTTTCTCTCTCTGTTGTGCTCCGAGAGTGAAAGCGGAGCTCTCTCTTTCTCTGTTTCTCTTTGAATTGAAAAATGAGATTCTGTCTTTGGAATTGAATAGCTTTACCTAATGTCTTATTTCCTTTATTTGACATTTTGACTTTATTGGTTTGTGAGTTTATTGTTTTGTGTATTATGAATGTTTTATATTCTTTAATGTTTTGTGTAATATTGATTGGCTTTTGTCTGTTGAATGGGGGGTGGATGGGGGCCATGGGGCTGTGGGGTTGGATATTTGGATTGGGTAAGTGGACATTTAAGCAATGCAATATATAAAGAATGAATTGCACAATCGAATGGGAGATCAATGAATGAATGATTGCTTGGTTGTATACATTGAGAAAGATGTAGCTTGTACATTGAAAGAGATGTAACTTGTAGCATTGATAATGAGACTATCATGCAATGATTTCAAAATATGAAAACTCGTAAAAGAAAATTGTAAACTTTATATATTTGCATGTTTTTTTATTGCTATTGTCAATATATGAATTTCTTTTTTTATTAGATTGTGTAATTTATGCTTCTTAAGGAATAACTTGAGAAAAATTCTTAGAGCCTCCAATGCATGATTCATTGGCATTTTCCTAGTAAGAATTCAAAAGATTCATTCCACATTGTGGATCTAGATTTTTTGAAAAGCAAAACAATGATAATTGTAAAGTGAACAAATTATCTAGCATCGATTGGTCACCCATATTATGAATAAAAAGGGTAACGGACAAAGACTTTCATTCTTTTTTTGTTCACGTATGTGTTTCGAATTCTTAGGACACTTAACTATTCGTCCATGTGCATGTAATTTTTAATTTAAAATACCTTACGTAATTACAAAGATGAATCCCTTTTTGAGTGATCCAAATATGTTTCTTAAAATATTTAAATCTAGGACTTCATGAATCTTAGGATGTCTGGAAAACTATTGCACTAATCCTTTGAGATTTTCCAACTTAATTTGGAATCATAGTATAAATCTCACATATATGTAGTTGTATACTCAATTTTTTGAGTTACATGCAATTATGTGCCCCATACATACTTTTTGTTATGATATACATGCAAAATTTAACTTGAATGTATTAATTTGTCAATATAGTATTAGGTGAATAAACTTGGAGATGTTCAATGCCAATGAGAGAAATGTTAGTATTACAAATTATGACATCAATAATATTTAATATTAATCTAGTCACATTTATCCTTAAATTTCACAACTTTTGTAAAGATCATATAGTGATTTTGTTTTTCAAATTAACGTGAGAATGATGTGAACACCAACACTATGCTTTGTAGCCAATTAATTTTGACTCATCTTATCAAATTTTTTTTTTTTTTGGGATTCAAATGACATTTAAATAGGATTGTGGATTCTAATTCCAATAGACATTTTATGCATATGTACTTTATCAAATAAAAAAGAAATAAGAAAAACCTAACTTTGTCTTTTCCCTTTCCATTGAAATCTCAAATTTTCATTATTAGTTACATGTTCCATAAATACCATGATTTTTACCCTTCTTTCTTTTCGTAAAATGTTATAATTTTTTTGACCTAATTCATAGTGTGGGAGCAAGTGATCCGAGCACGCCTAGGGGTTTTAGGCCCTGTTCGAGGATGATTAAGGATCTGAGGATGGTTAAAGATCCATAAGCACATAGATAGGAAGTCCAAGGAGGAAAGGCACCTTAGGAGTATTTTAAGTAATCAACTGTACCATAAAGTAGAGCCTCAGGGAAGATAACAGAGTCGTGTAGGCAACGGAATAAAGAAATATCTAGGAAGGTGACTGCCACCTTCACATTCAATGCACCAACTAAATTGACCTTATTTATGAAGAAATGACACTTGAATAGTGTTTTCACAGCTCACAGCCCCTCCTACCACCTGCAGAAGGGTCTTGATAGGACAAATATCTAAAGGTTTCCCTAGAAATTGTACAGATGGAAGATTGGGATGCAAGGGGAGGAACTATATAATTAAGGAAATGATCCCCACAAAAAGTGGAGAGAGAGAGAGAGAGAGAGAGAGAGAGAGAGAGAGAGAGAGAGAGAGAAAGAGGAACAGATAATCTCATTGTAAAAAGAATATCCTGATCAATATATGAACAACTCATTCTCGGACTTACCCGAGGAAGGATTTTACGGTGAATCTGTGATTCTTATTCTAATATTTTGAGCCTAGTCATTCTAATGTCTAAATTTTACTTAGTTTTGCAATTTGCTCACAAGATCCACTCTCTTAACAAATTTATTGTTTTTAGCCTATTGGGCTGGTCACATTGTTCTAGGTGGGCTAGGCTCCTCATACATAGGTACCCAATTTTTTGGGTCAAATTTTGTAATGCCAAAGACAAAAATGTTCACAATTTTTTTCATTAAAGAATATGGGCTTATGATATTGCCCAGAGGTTAAATTATATTTTTAAAGCCTAATTGGACCTATTTGAGCCTCTTCAAATATAATCATAAACCCATATATTTTTATCATTTTTTACAACTTATTAAAGTGATTACTTTTGATTAGAAGACCTCATTATGAGACAATGGGTCTAATACATGTATGTAGGCTAAAAACTGAGAAGTACATAACGTGAACCCAATTAATGAAATTTGGGATTAAAGTAAATGCAAACTCTATAATTTAGAATGTATAACAAAATAATTCATAGTATAATTTTAAGAGAAATAAATTAAACCTTGAGCTTTCAAAATTTAACAACATATACTCCGATCCAAATTAAACTCTAAAGACAACATTATTCTAGTTAAATTGGCTGAGATTTAATTTAAGATGTAATTTTTACTTTCATTTTTATATAATGAATTATATAATATGAATTTTACATGTAAACAAGCTCTCTCTCTCTCTCTCTCTCTCTCTCTCTCTCTCTCTATATATATATATATATATATATATATATATATATATTCCAAAAATGTTATCCATAAATTTTGTAACGAATGGGTTGAATTTTATTGCATTATTATTAATTTAAATAGATATTAAAACAATGGTAATTAAGGTTTGTTTATATATTAACAACCTAGTAGTTTATAAAACATATTTTAAAAAAACCCAGTAAAATTTAATTCACTTTAAAATAGATGGATAGGATTTTATAAATTTCATGTTAGAGTCATGTTAAAAACCTTAGAGGATTCTAATTATGTCCTAGCAAATCTCTTAAAAAAAAGAAAAAAAGATCTATGGTTTTGAAGATTTTGACAATTGGGCTTAGTTAACTCTAAACTTTGGGAAGTAACAAGAGCCAACTAAAAGAAACTTGGGATCAAATAAAACACATACCCTCTCAAGTCTCAAATGTGAAAAATTCTTTTATAAGCTTGTCTCATGTAGTGCTCCTTCTCGTAACTTGTGGGTACCACATATGTACCTAGTATATGATGTTTCAGGAACTCCACACCAGCACCTAGTTGGTGTTTCTAAGCCTAATAAAAATGTTGCATCTGTCTAAAAGAAACAAATCAGCATATCATACCTTATACACCTAAAAAGATAAATATACCCCTGAAAAATTTCAAACCCCTTCCTTTAACACCCTTTTCCCCTTTTCAGCAAAATCAAAACTCTCTCTCCATTTTTGCTTTCTCTCATCGCACCTCCATCTTTTCTCTCTTTCTCTCAACTCCAAAGATCCACAACCAATGCCTAGCATCGCTGCTGAAAAAAATGTCAAAGACTCGCCTTCTCTTGCTTTTCCCTTTTCGCAAAATCAAAAAATGTTCATCTCTTTCTCTCTCTATTTCTCTTGGCACCACCGGAGCACATCAGCACCTCCATGACTCCATCTTCTCTCTCTCAACTCCAAACCTTGACAACCGTTGCCTAGCATTATCACCGGAGACCGACCTTTGTCTCGTCAGAAAAATGCCCAAAACTGTCTCTCTTTCTCGTTGTTTACAACCACCAATGCCAACAGTTTTCTTGCCGCTTCTAACACCTGAATTTGTAAGAAGGTTTTCTTCTCTCTTTTTGAATTTATTTTCTAAAACTTTCTATTTACATGTGTTTTGTTTTGTATTATTTTTTATTTTTATAAATTGACATATACATTCATATGTAGAAAGGAAACTTGTACTGTTTGATAAAATTCTTCAGTGAGATGATGCATTTATATATTACAACGCAATTACTAGTAGTATTTCGAGTTAAAGCACTTATGAAAAAACCCCCCAAAGAATGTTGATTAGATTATGTATTTATATGGGATTTATAAACATAGGAACTAGAATAGCCAAAGTTTGGGAGACTTGCAATTTCGGATTAGCTAAGTTTAAGTTGTTTTTGGATTAGTGAAAACCATTTGTGATTAGTATCTATCCATACCAATTTTGTATGTACATTTCACTATCTATCTATCCACACACACACACACACACACACACTCACTCACATTTCACTAACAATACAAATCTGTGCTTCAAGAATTCATAATTCTTATATTAGAAATTATTATCAACAAGATTTTGGTGTGCATGTTGCATGCAAATTGTTAAACCAATTAATTCAGTCACTACTAGCCAGGAAATATACCTAATTTGACCTTAGTAATAAGCTCACCCAATTGGTGCAGTGTCCTGCATTATTTGCTTTTTCATAATTGGAATTTTAACAATTTGTTTCATTCCTTGTAATAATTTTTTTTCATGGTGCAGGGATGAATGTGATGCTTTTGTTTTGTTGTTTTTGCTGAAGGAATTGATTTTAATAAATAGTTTCTTCCTAAGAGTCTCCTCTGAGATATTCAATCTATCTTTTTGTCATTTTCTTAGTTTAAGTCTTTGGTTGAGTTATAATGGAAAATTAGAATATTTTGATAATTGGTATAAAGCCCACTTGAGTGTGTATGCGTTTATGGCTGAGGACCAGTGGGTGCAAATGCTATATTGTTCCAGTTAAGGAAATACTTTGGTGCTAGACTTTTTTTGTTATGTTATTTTGATAATGTAGTGAACGGCAGGTGCTGGACTCTTTTTATTTTTTATTTTTTTATTTATATTTCTTACAAGTGAGGAGAAGGGGATTTTGTTTTTTTTTTTTTTTTTTTTTCTGGGGGTGTGTTTACAAGAAGACTTTTAGAAGCATGGCAAGTTCATTTTGTGTGTGAAGGTTGTTGTAAGGTTGAATTTATTCAATCATGTGTTGGTTTTATTCCGTGCCAAATTTGCTTTTATTTTAGCAATTAGATACCCTATATTTAGGTGGGAATTATGTAAGTATTGTGTATGGGAAGAGTGTGAAAAAGTCAAGTGTGTGAGCATTTAGAGGATTCCCACGACTGGATCTCGCGAGTGACTTGCAGCTGGTAACTTGCCAAAATGCCACATGTGTGAAGCCTGCCAGAAGCTGAAGGGTCATGATAGCTAGAACATTGCAGGATAAAAAGTACAGTCTGGCCTGACAGTTAACTCGTGACTCGTTCTAGTCGCGAGAGTGAGTCGCTAGAGTGAGTCGCTAGAGTGAGTCGCTAGAATGCCTTGTGTTGCAAAAAAATGACTTTTCACATTCCTCACGTACCCTACTATAAATACCCTCATTATCCACAGAAATGGTAAGGGGCCTACTGAGAGAAAAACCTTAAGAAAGGTTTCTACAACACACCCACCTTATTAGAGAGAGAGAGCTACTCATTCTTAGAGAGAAATCTTTGTAGTCTCTTCTCCTTCACTCTTCCATTGTTATACCCATTGAGAGGAGATTTGTACCAAAACACAACCCACACCCATTTAAAGTGTTGAGGGTGTTTTTGGAGCTTGGGAAGCACTGGAAGATGCCAAGAATGACAGATGCAATATGGAGCTTATTGCAGGATCCAGAAAGTTAAAGAAGACAAGGTTAGGCATAACCCTGTTGGAGCAACAAGCTTGGAGGGCTTAGGTGCATCGGGTAGATTAGGCTTGGAGAATCTATTGCTATTCATGTATCCAAACTTTATTCTTTAGTGGATTATTTTACTGCTTGGAGGGCGGTAGAGAAGTTTTTCACCAAGTTATTTGGTTTCCTCTTCGTTAACATGTGCCGATGTTATCCTTGTGTTTGCATCTCTCTTCCCTTTCTCTTTAACCATTAATTGTTGTTGTGTTTGTGATTAATTATGTGTTAAAGTACTTTGCCAAATTGGGTATTACTTATATTTCCTATTCTGTACATTTATTGTTTGAGTATAAGCTTGTGTTGATATTTTTTTAATTGGGGGTCTAAACATTCAGTAATGTTTTACACACTAACTGAACTTTCAGTTGTTGACACTGTTGCTACTACAAGTTCTGTTTTTGTAACTGAAAATACTACATGGGTTGGAGAAGCATGGGCTGCTGCTACAAGTGCTGGAGATTCAATAGCTGTTGCTGCAAGTGCTGAAGATTCAAATTCAAAAGATGCAAGCCAAGAAGAAGAGCAAACCTTGGAGGATTTGAGAACATATAATTAGGCATTAACAATAATCTGTTTTATGTAATCCACATACATTTGATGGTGATAATTTTGGAGCTTTAGGTGATATAGAGTATGTACCTGCAAATAATTCTGGAATTTTTTTTTGGTCCTTAATATAATTCTGCAGCTTTAGGTGATAATTCTCACCTATTTATCCCAAATAAAGCTGCATTTTTATAGATTGCATATTTAGGTGATATACATGAATAACATGATTACGTTGCTACATTAATAGTATGGAAACTCTTATGGGAATACCTATTTTATCAAACTTGAAAATATGTCATTGCAAATTGCAATACTTATTCTATCAAAGCTTGAGCAAGATTTTTTCCCTGGACATAATTCTGAAATTTAGATTATATATAATGCGTTGTTGTTTGTCATAATACCTATAATTTAGATTATATAAAATGCAACTGCCTTAATCAATGGTGCTATTTGTCTTTGGTACCCAATGATTATCAAAGTTAACATAAAGGTAAATTTTCATTGAATTAAAAGCTAATATAAAGATAAATTTTCATTGAACCAAAAGCTAACATAAAGATTAATCTTATGATACAATGACTATTATTGGCATCAATATTCAAAAAGTTACATCAAGGTAACAATATTTAGGCGGCTTTTGTTTTGCTAGCATACATAAACACACCAAAACAAACAACAAAAAATAGCCAAGACCCTATTGATGCCTACTTTAGCTGCTTCATAATTATTTTGTATTTATCCATTATTGATTGATACTTTAGAGCTTCAATTTATCCCACTGCTTCATATTTGAAATCTTTTTCGCTTTAATGAAAAATCTTACATAGTTGACAACCCCCTACAATAATCCAACAAAAAACAAAAATTTAATAATTAGTATTGCCAACAACAATACCAGATTTTTTTTTTAATATATATATAGGTAAATAAAACTCCCCTGCAATTATGATGAAAAAGTACCCAAAAAAAAAGAAGACAAAGTAGGCAGTGCTAAGAACTAGAAAAATAGCAAACTAATAAATAAGAAAGTATAATTATTTAGCAAATCTGGTAAAGAATTAAAAGTAAAAAAGTTTTGAATTATGGTCAGGTCACTCTTTGTGCTTATTGCCTCACTCTTTGTCCTACATTGGATCTTCCTTTCAAATAGATATAGAAGTTGGTCATGCATATGAGTGAAACTTTAGCTACCCACAAGGTTATATTGTGTAAAAATATCCAAAGACTGCATATTCGAATTTACTTGTTCTGTGGGTTTAGGATCCTCAGCCTATTGTGACTACCTTAATCATGAATACCCTCCTTTATGTGGCTATGTTTCTGAAACTGTTTCAGTTTTCCTAATCAATATTAAATTTTTTAAGAGTATAATTATCAACTATCATCGCAGTTTGCAAAAGGTCAGACAGGATCAAAACATAATTATCTTTCTTCTGTTGCATTCTTAAACATGGATGAATCGCAAAAGCATGCTCGCAAACAAATTGTTGGTTTCCCTACCACCTCTATCTGAACTTAAAATTCCGATCCTCTTGTTATAGCTAACCAATGAAAGACTTGAGGTGTTATTAGTTTGTGAAAGAGACTTGATCAAGCATTTAGGCTTTTGGATGATATATGAAACATTGTTATTCTATAAGCAAACCATATATAGCTACCCCATTCTCCAATAAGATATACTGTTTTCTTTCACCCACCTTTTGGAATGCACTTTTCCCTAATTTCAAAGCATCCTCACCAAAGAAGTTACAACTTCAAGACATAACTCATTCGTGTGGACTGTGGATGATAAAGAAAATTTATCAATACTGGTTTTAACTCCTGTCTATGGCAAGGTGCCTCACTCTTTTTTTTTTTTTTAGAGTAAAGACGATAGAGCGCCTCACTCTTATTAACTATATGTTTTGTTGACAATACCTATTTTTATAGTACAAACCATCCTTCTCTTTAGTCCAGTGTGTGAACAGATTGATCAAAAGTCACAAGTTTCTAGGGGGACTCTAATTGCCGAAGACATGCTCACTTTACTTTATTGGAAAGTAGTCACTAAGGAAAATTTTATTTTGGTCTAACAACTGGCTTCCTTATGGATTTTTAAGGAAAATTCTTGCTGGTCCTCTTATTGAGTTGGAGTTCAATCTTAAGGTAGTGGACAATCTCTCCACTTGGAAAAGAAGGATTTTAATTGTAGTAGGATTTCCTTCGAAATTCCTATCTATTAAAAACAAGTCATCCAAGTCACTCATTTGTCACAAATCCACATCCCCAGGATAAAACAATTTTGGCCCTCCAACTCAGGCACTTAATAAGTCTAGGCTGCCTTTCAATTCCTTAAATAAAATAACTACAATGATAAGTGTTATCAGATTACAAAATTTCAAATGAAAATAGACAATGTACGTTTTTAGACCCCTTAAAACAACCAATTTAACCTAGTTATTTAGCTAAGTTATTAACTTAGGTTAATTATGTAGATCTAGGTTAACACAAAACAATCATATTATGCAAAATAGCGGAAATATAAAGAACACAATGATATGATGACCCAAGAAAACCAAACCGGTAAAAACCTTGGGGAGGATTTAAGCTAGCTATTCTCAAGGTAAAACTTAATCCACTATGAAAGAATTGAAGTTTACACAATAGCGACTTAGACCACTAACATTCTATTGCTACCTCGAGTAGGAAAACTTACTACCACGACCACATGACAGCTTCGAGTCTACGGACTACTTCTTTCTTGGATTCCCAGCAAGCACAAGCACTCCCGCTTGTATATCTTTAAGCTCTTGAATCTGCAACTGAAACAATCATCAAGTTCTTGACATAGTCTTGATCCTTGATAACCCTAAATATGTGTGAAGGCAAACACCTCTAGATCTCACAAAAGATTCAGACGCACATCATCAACAACCTCTCAAAATGTGGCTAGGGTTTTCCCTTTTATATCTATGACAAAACATAAAACCCTACACGTAAAACGGGCTTGGGCTGGGTTGGAAAATTATGCAGAAAAAACAATCTGCACAATTTTCGATCGATCGAGTCTAATTCTTAATCGATCGAGCTAGGCAGAATTGCACAGTAAATTTTGCAGCAACTCGATTCCAACTTTACATAACAGACACATACTTTGAGCAGTCTAAATAGGACTAAAATGTTTTTGATTATGGTTTGCCAACATTACAAATTAACGTTCTAATACATTTAAACCTAAAGGTTTTAGAACCTAACAGACAATATGCCAATATGAAACAACATCAAATATGAAGAAGAAAAATTTTAAAATATAAAAGACCAAAATAAAAATAACAAAAATTTTGTACAAAAGTTGCATTTCATTATATCTTAATTTAAAAATTTGTCTACATTAATCTTATCAAACGCAAACGTAGGCTTGATCAACAGTTTACTTGAATCAACTCAATAATTCAGTTTACTTTAATGAATAGGGTGAAGAAATCATGAAAAGCAAAAGAAAAGTCAAGGAAAAAGGAGTGGAAAAGACAAGGAAAAGGAAAAAGTTGCCTCCCACTATCCAATATAGCGAAGAAAAGCAATGGAAAAGACAAGGAAAAAGGAAAAGCTGCCTCCCACTATCCAATATGGTGAAGAAAAGCAATGGAAAAGACAAGGAAAAAGCTGCCTCCCACTATCCAATACGGTGAAGAAAAGCAATGGAAAAAGAAAAAAGGAAAAGAGAATGAAAAAGTTACAAGCTCTTTCACGTGTTTGGTTTGTGTTTTCAAACAATAATTTTTAGTTTTTAAACAATATTATATATATATTTACACATTTTTTTCATCCACACATATTTTCACAAATATTTTTAAATAACAATTTTTAATTTTTAAATATATGTACTAAACAAGCCTTTATCTTTCATAGCTGCTGTCCCACTCACACTCCCACAGTCCCATGACTCTTTGCTCTTTGGCATTTTCCTAGTAAGAATTCAAAAGATTCGTTCCACATTGTGTATCCAAAATAGCAAAACAACAAAATAATTGTAAAGTGAACCAAGGTTTTGAAATTTGGACCGTTCATTGAACCTTAAAAGGGAGATGTTCAAGATTTTTGAAGTTGAACCGGGGTCGAACCATGATGATGTTATAATTAATTTAATAATTAATTTAAAACTAAATATAGATATTAAATTTATAAAACTAGCAAAATTGACTGATATATCTATATATGTGAAGAAAATTTAATGATTTTCAAACATATATTTAATAATTAAATAAGAAAGTTAATAAAATAAAATAATTGTGGGGATTAAAAGGACCGGAGTAAGTGTTTGGGCCTTTGGGCTCTGATAGGAAGGGCCAATTTATTCTTGACTAAAGGCCTTTAGGACTGCAAGTCGGCTCACAAGCTGAGGTTTTGAGGATGCATCCGAGGAAGAATCTCTCCTCGGACAGACCCGGGATGATTTGGAGATTCACTAGAAAGATCAAGACAGAGTTCCGGAAAGACTGTTGGTTAAGAGGGGGGTCCCTGTACCCTCTAGATGCACCGGTGTTAGAGAAATATCTCAGGAAAAGGCTGCCACCTCCACATTAAAGACCTTGCACCTACCTTCCTGGCCGCATTAATGGGGAAGTGACCCCTGAACAATGGAACTGAACCTTCTGGTTACTATTTAAAACACTTGAAAAAGGTGGTGGCAGAAGAGGAGGATAAGATTTGTGTAATACGTGGGTAAAGCAGAAGGAGAAGAAGTATTTAAGGAGAGGAGAGGCTAAAGAAATAGGGGAGACCGGTCAGTTAGCAAAAGGAGGAACTAAGAATTGTAACCTTCAAAGAAGAAAGAGAAATAATACAGTAATTGTCCTCGGCTTACGTCCGAGGAAGTTTCTTTGCAATAATCATTTACTATTCGCAAGTATTTTTACACCTTAACCTGTTTATCAAGTTTCTAGCATCTTTAAACTAGATTTCAAATCCACACTCTACAAATTTCATTGTTTAAGGCTCATTGGGCCTGAGCCCACAATTGTTTTTGGGTCTAGGTGCAATTGTGCGTTTACAATAATAACCATGAAAACATTAAATTTATGATTAATTTTTGAAGTAAAGTTGAATATCTTTGAAAGATTTTAATTATAAATTTTTTTATTCCTTGTAAGACATGGATAATTTAATTAAGTAGAATAAAATTGTGTTAAATTGTTTTTATAAAAATTATAAAAAAAATTGCTAAGGGGTTGGACCGCAAGGTTCTTGACACCGGTTCGTGCAGTCCAACCCTGATTTTAAGGGTTCACAAAATTAACTAAAAATACAATTTTTTATGTTAAAAAAATCGATTTTCATTCCGATTTTCAATTTTTACGATCTGACCTTTCAGCTCGGTCCAATTCTAAAAACAGTGAAGCGAACGAATTGTGTAGCATTGATTGATCACCAATATTATGAATAAAAAAGGTAACAGGACAAAGACTTCCGTGCTTTTATACATGTGCTTTTGTGTGTGTATATATATATATATATTTTTTTTTAAAAAAAAATTAAAAAGATGATAATATTGAGATTAGCTGGCCATACAAGACCTACAAGCCTTCGAGAGTACAAATCAATAGGATCGGAGTCTTTAAAAAAAGTACTTTTTTTTTATTGAAACGGTAGAATTTTTATTATAATAATGAAAAGGGTACAAGAGTAAGAAAAGTGGCCTCAGACTTTTCTGGGCTACAAAAACTAGCCTGACACTCGAGCCAAAGACAAGCGCAGAAACGTCAAATCATGTCTCCTTTCAAAATACAAAATTTTTCCCGTTGCTTTAAATGTTCTGCCATCAGAATATTAACATTAAATTTCCTAAAATTATTGGATACAAACGTACATTTTTTTTAAAATTTTCTTTGAGAATGTACCTTTTGTATTTTAGCTAACAACTTTTCAACACATTCATATTTGATTGTCAGTTGCGTGAAAATATTATTATTATTTTTTATTATTTCTCTCACTTTTCAAAATATTAATTTTTATTTATTTCAATTACTCTCGTAAAGAAGATATCTTCTGTTGAGGTCCATTGAAAGACTTTTCCTACTCTACTTGCCTTCATTTCCTTTGTCCTCTGAATTGATTTTCGCAGCAGCCTCTGTGTAGTCACTCTTCGCCCTCTCATTTTGGTTTTATTTTGCTCCACTTCTCAAAACAAAAAGAAAGAAAGAATTTGATACTTTCTACTTTGCGCCATTAATTTTCGTTGCAGTCATCTCTTAGTTTGGTTCTGCTTTGCTCGATCCAGTTCTTTTAAAAAAAAAAAAAAAAAATCAAACTTTTTACCTTAAATTTCGTTGCAGGTTTTTGTGTTAGTATCCTATCATTTTAGTTGAGTCTGCTTCACTTTTCCAAAAAAAAAAAAAAAAAAAAAGTAGTGAAGTATTTTAAGCTTCTCACCCCTGCTTTCATTTACTATAGCAATTATCCTTGATCTGTGAAGTCATAGAAGAAAAACATACAAAAATTGTAGTGTGAAGGAGAGAGGTACTTCATTTTAGTTTCTTGCTTTTATATTTTTTTTCTTCGCTTATGCTATGCGTTCATTCTTCAATTTGATTTTTTGTTGCAGTTTATTTGCTCTGTTTTACTTGTCAAGACTTGTGACGAAGGGAAAAGAAGAAGGTATCGCCAACTCTTCATCATTATTGCTACTCAGCACAGTGATTGTCCGAGTGGAAAACAAAACAAGCTGTTCTCGAATAGCTTGATATACTAAAGAGAGAGGTACCTTCTTTTTTTTCTTTTATCTCATTCGTCCTTTGACATGGTTCATGCTTTGTTGCAGTTATAATCCCTTTTTTTTTGGCTTGTAATTGTGGTTCTAATAACTGTTCCTAATTTGATGCTTAAATAAGGTCACAATAGCTGCTCTTAAAAAGAAAACTAGCATGTAATGTAACCTGCATTATCTATAATTCTACATACACTTTAAGATTTGAAGGTCCTTTACCTCAAAAAAAAAAAAAAAAAATTTGTAGATCGTATGTTTGATTGTAGTATTTTAATATTTTTAGGTTGTGTTTTTTTAGTCTATGGACATGGGTCAACAAGGAAATCTTTTGATAACCAAAGACTTTTGTTTCTATGAATATTGCTTTGATAAGTTGATTTTTTTTAAAAAAAAAAAATTGAGAATCAGTTGATTTGATTACTGAGTGATAAGAATAGAAAAGAAAATAATGTAATATCTCATTTTTACCATATAGAAAACCACAAGACAAGACATGCCTGAGTTTTTTTTAAGAGAAAGAGTAAATATTTTATAGATCAGACAGTTAAGAATGTTCAATTAAACTGATACCATCTAAAATGTAAAACCTGTAATTAATTTTCCATGTTTTAACCTATGTTGAAAAAAAAATTATGTTTAATTATGCAGATAAAAAGAGAGAGAGAGGTGAAGTGGTCCACTCTCACTTTCTTTTTACGTTGATATAGATAAATTTTCATTTTATGTTTTGAATTTTTGTTTTTATTGAAATAAATAAAATCATAGTGGTGATTTTGGTGAAGATGGAAGTGGGGATTATTTCTCCAATTGATTGGCGTTTAGCTTCTTTGATACTGATCGTACCCAAATTGGCCATTAATCACCATTATGATTTTATTGGATAATATTCTTGGTAGTTGATAGTATTGGATCATATCAAGGTACTAAATTGGTGAAAAGATATTTTCATAGAATTGGACAATATCCTGCCGGTGTTTGATTCTTAAAAAAAAAAAAAAAAAATCGTGCCACTATCCTCGCTAAGCAATTCAAAGATACAAATTTAGGTGAAAGTTTAGGATTTGGGAGGGCCATATCAGTAATATATGTTTTCCACTAATTTTTATTGTTTTTCAATTGTTACGGAGATTAGGTGAGGTGGGTAATATACTATTTTTTTGTGCACAATGAAGAAGATAAACTTTAACCGTAATAAATTTTCCATATAAGAGTACAAAACATTTAATTACATAGTTGAAGATAATTAATGCTATTAGCAGTGGCAGCTTTAGAGTGGGTACTAAAAAATTTAAATTATACAAAATCTAATAAAGTGATAATTTGAATATTTTCTATAACTGCGAGCCAAGTCGGTAAGGAAAGCAAAATTGTTATGACTGTAAAGCCGAAAAGAATAGAATTGTCGTCACCATCAAGAAAAACTCAAAATCACAATATTTTTCTTGGTGCCATTTTTTAAGGTAAAAAAAAATTATAGATTATTTTATTGAATAGGTTGAATGAGCTACAAATTTGAATGATTAACGATTTTTTATCTTTTTGTTAAAAAATTTGTTCACTTGTTGTTGTTTGGTCTTATTTTGTTATTGTTTGATTTATGTTTGTTGTTATTTGGGCTGATATTTATTATTGTTATTTATATCTTAAAAAAAAAAATTAAGGATTATGTTTAGGGAGACAAAATTAATTTTGAAGTAATATTATGTCCACAACATTTTAATAATAAATTTTATGCAAAAAGTTGTTTATTGGTGGATAAAAAAAATAGTATTAATATTAGGCCAAATTAAAATCAGTAACAACATATCACGTTGAATTTGTTATGAAATTATTGTAAAAATATTATGAATGTAGCATTACTCTTATTTTTGTTGAACCAAAATTTTTGTAATTCTCATGTCAGAATGTTCAACATTTTTATAAAGTGGTCACAATATTTTATTTAATATATAATTTTTTTGGCAAGTTTATATATACATTTGTTTTTTTTTTTTTGCAAGTGAGGGTGATCCTGTGGCCACCCTAGCTTGGCGGTTGGCTATAAGATCACTTATTTATAGAAGGTTGATGACAAGACCATTAGAGTGTTTCTACTGTTAGATTTATTACAAAATAATGACTTATAAAATGTGTAATTCTTACAAAGTTGCATAAAGTGTAACTCTTTCTCTCAATTTCATTACAAATTTATAAAGGAATGAATGTTATATAGACTTTTATAAAATGTGTAATTCTTTCAATAGAGATTGCTTTTTCTTGAGACATACAAACTTTATTACAAATATAAAGGAATGAATGATTTTAAAAATCTTGCAAATTCTCCCAATTTCAATAGAAAGGAATGAACGTTTTTTAAATCCTAGCAAATTCCCCATAAAATATCATTTTATAACAAAAATGAACTTTTGTGCTATACCACTATTTGTTGTTTTTCAATTTTTTAGAGAAGGAATTAAGAATTAAAACTTAGGTTCTCCCATTAGAGAAATTAGCTTATAACTCATTGTATATGCATGAAAGACATATACAAATAAATATAACTAAACTTTTCTTTTAAGAGATAGTTTCAATGTATGATGTACGCTTCTTATGATTTTTCTTTATCATTAGACTAAAACACTAATTGATTTTTAAGACTTAGATCGAACCCCAAATCTCTTTTTTGACAATAAAAGACTTTACTAGTTGAGCTAATTAGAACCTACATGAGCATAACTAAAAGCGTATTAAAATTTTACCAAGTTTATAGATAATATTCATGTATTTGAATATATGAAATAGTTGTGGGGGGTAAAAATGCTTAAATGAATGTTTAGGCGTTGGGCTTGGTTAGTTGGCATAAGTCTGTTCAATTAGAGTCTTCTAAACTCATAGGTCAGTTCGCACTATAATGGTCCGAGGAGTTGTCCGAGGGGGAGTATCTCTTCGGACAGGCCCAGTAAAGGCCATGAGACTTGCTAAAGGGTTTAGAGACAGAATTCTGGAAGATCTGTTGGGTAAAGATGTGATCTAAGCACCCACTAGAAGTAGGAACGTGTGAGAAATATCTGAGGAAAAAGCTGCTACCATCGCATTAAAGGCCCTGCATCTATCTTCCTGGCCGCATTAATGGGGAAATGACCTCTGAACAGTAGTATTCAACCTTCCAGCTATTATTTGAAGACTTTAAGAAGGTGGTGGATGGGACAAGTATCTAGGAGGAAGATCTGTGTTACACGTAGATGAAACAGGGAAGAAGAAGGATATAAGAAGACGAGAGAGGAAAGAAGGAGAGGATCTTTTCTTTTTGAAAACTAAAAGTTGTAACCTTTTGCTTAGAAAAAGAAAAACTATACAAATTGTCCTCGGCTTCTGTCCGAGGAGGGTTTTTTGTCACATTCATCTATTACTTGCATAGACTGCGGCATTCTAGCCTGTTTATCCACTTTTCGATATCCCTAACCTAGGTTTCAAATCCATACTCTACAAATTTCATTGTATAAGGCTCTTTGGGCCTGAGTCCATCACTCGTTTTGGGTCCGAGCCCATCACTCGTTTTGGGTTCAGGTACAAATTGTGCACCTACAATTGGCGTCGTCTGTGGAAAATCTAGTGTTGAAGGAATTGGAATATCATGGCAGGCTTAGGTTCGCATCATACAGAATTTCAGGGGTTTTAGCGTGAAGATCATTTTGAGCGTCAGAGGGATCGAGAGGGAAGCGTGCATACAGTATACCCTGATGCAAGCCATTCGCGTGGTGGAAGCAAGGCCACCCATGAGGATGATGCCAAGGCCATGCAGAAGGAGATTGACCACCTTAAGAAAAAGTTACGCCATGTCAGACAAAGGCGGCCTTCACCCCCATCCAATCCTTCCTCAGGGGGGTCCCGAGAAAGCAGTTACAGTCCAAGGTCCAAGACTCCCCCTAGCGAAACCTTCTCTTACGAAAAGGATGACCAACCAAGTTGTAAGAATAAGAAGTTTCCCTCTAGGGACTTGGGGATCGATGATATGAGCCGAGTGTTGCATCAACTCTCCAAGTCACCCTTCTCACGTAGGATCGAAAAGGGAAGGCTCCCAAGACGGTTCACTCAGCCCACCTTCACCATCTATAATGGTAGGACAGACCCAGTCGAACACGTGAGCCATTTTAATCAGAGGATGGCGGTACATTCTCAGAACGAAACCTTGATGTGCAAGTCTTTCCTTCTAGCTTGGGACCTGTTGCTATGAGATGGTTTAACGGACTAAAGTCGGGGTCTATCGATTCTTTCATGGAACTCACCAGGGCATTCACGTCTTGATTTATTACATGCAGCAGAGTCCCTCGGCCTTTGGACTCATTGTTGTCTATGGCCATGAGGGAGGGTGAGACTTTGAAAGCATATTCTGATAGGTACTGGGAGATGTTTAACGAAATTGATGGAGATTTTGATGAAGTGGCAATTAACACTTTCAAAGTGGGTCTCCTAACTGATCATGATTCAAGGAAATTTTTTACCAAAAAGCCTTACGGAGTGTACGTCGCCTCATGGATCGCATCGACGAGTATAAAAGGGTTGAGGAAGATCAACAACAAGGTAAGGTAAGACAAAGGCTATCCCACAGGAGAGAAGGAATTTCAGGTCGGGCAAGTACCATAACAATAAGCCGAGGAGAGATTTCTCTAGGCAATCTGGTTCAGCCAATCCTCAAGTGGTTAATACCGTATTCCGAGAACCAATGCACCAATTGCTGGAGAAAGTTCGTAAGAAACCCTACTTCAAGTGGCCTAGTAAGATAGCGGGAGACCCTACGAAACGGAATCAAAACCTTTTTTGCCAGTATCATCAGGATGTGGGTCATACCACCGAGAATTTTCAGACTCTTTGGAACCATTTAGAACAGCTTGTTAGCAAGGAAAAATTGAAGCAGCACTTGTATCAACCCAACGGACAAGGAAATCATTCGGGTTCAAACAATCAGAAGAACAACTTATCTCGGCCGCCCTTGGGAACGATTAATATCATCTTCGCTGCACTTGGTAGGACCGGTTCCTTTCCTACAAGAGTGATGGCGGTGTCGCATTCCCAGGCCAAGGAGTCTGGCTTGAGGCCGAAGAGGATCAAAGGGTGTACGCCTATTTTGGGATTCTCTGATGAAGATAGGGTTGAGACTATTCAACCACATGACAACGCCCTGGTAGTCACATTGAGGATAGGGAATTATGTCGTCAAGAGGATGATGGTTGATCAAGGTAGCGGTGCGGATATTATGTACCCTGACTTATTCAAGGGGCTTAAGTTAAGGCTGGAGGATCTCACTCCATATGACTCGCCGTTGATAAGTTTTGAAGGGAAGACTGTTACACCGAAGTGACAGATTCGATTTCCCGTACATTCAAGCTCAGTGACGGTCGATGTAGATTTCATTGTGGTTGACACATATTCTCCATACACGGCCATCGTCGCCAGGCCTTGGCTGCATGCTTTGGGTGCTGTCTCCTCGAATTTACATGTTAAAGTGAAGTTTTGCTCGGGTGAATTGACCTAAGTTTCATTTGCCATCATTTGAACGTCAACCCTACCGTTGTTCTCAGGAGGCAACCACTTCGGTGTTCTTCGAAATAGCATTCCAAGGCCGTCAAGGAGGAGGTGCTCAAGCTCAAAAGGGCTGGGGCTATTAAAGAAGTTTTCTACCCAGAATGGTTGGCTTACACTGTCTTAGTAAAAAAGAAGAGCGGAAAGTGAAGAGTATGTTTGGACTTCACAGACCTGAACAAAGCCTGCCCGAAAGACTTGTTCTCGATGCCTCGCATCGATTAGCTAGTGGATGCTATGGTCGGGCATCCTCGGATGAGTTTTTTAGATGCCTTCCAGGGTTACTGCCAAATACCATTGGCATTGGGTGATCAGGAGAAGACTGCCTTCATTACTCCTACGGGGAATTATCACTATAAAGTGATGCCATTCGGTTTAAAAAATGCAGGGGCTACTTACCAAAGGATGATGACCAGGATGTTCGAATCGCAACTTGGGAAGACCATTAAGGTATATGTGGATGATATGGCAGTGAAAAGTAAGATAGTACCTATGCATGTGAAAGATTTGGACGACACCTTTCAAACACTTAGGAAGTACAAGTTGTGCCTTAATGCCTCAAAGTGTTCTTTTGGGGTGGGCTCCAGAAAGTTCCTAAGCTACATGGTGACTCATAGAGGAATAGAGGTGAATCTGACACAGGTCAAAGCCATTCAGGGCTTGCAACCACCTCAAAATCCAAAGGAAGTTCAGAAATTGACCGAGATGACTGCGACTCTCAGTAGATTTATCTCTCGGTCCGCTGATAGGTATAGACCTTTTTTCCAACTGTTAAATAAATGGAAAGGATTCCAATGGTCCGAGGAGTGCGCTTTAGCTTTTCAGCAACTTATGTAATATCTTTCCTAGCCACCTATCATCTCTCGGCCGGAGGTCGATGAAATCCTGTTTGCATACCTAACTGTAGCTATCCATGCAGTCAGCCTGGTTATGATAGGGGACGACGGTGGGGTACAAAGATCGGTTTATTATGTCATCAAATATTTGAATGAAGTTGAGGTGCGTTATTTGCCTTTGGAGAAGACAATTCTGGCTATAGCACGAAAGCTTCCTCACTATTTCCAGTCCCACACCATCGTGGTTTTGACTCAACTGCTTCTCAACTAGCTACCTTCCCCGGTTCTAGGAACTATTCTAGAGCCAAGTTCTCACCGATTTAGTGGCAGAATTCGCTGAACCATCGTTAGAAGAAACTGCAAAGGAATCGCACATGGATGAAAAATCAGTTGGCATGATCACATTTAAAGGGCCTCTGATTTGGAGAGCGTATGTTGATGGGGCAGTAAACTAAAGGGGATTAGGCATTGGACTTGTTTTGGTATCCCTTGAAGGAATTACCTTCGAGAAATCATTGAGGTTAGTGTTCTCGGCCATTAATAACGAGGCTGAGTACGAAGCTGTCTTGGTCGGTATGGACATGGTACGAAGAATGGGGGAAAGGCAGTTCATATGTCCTCAGATTCTCAATTAGTTGTGGGCCAAGTGACGGGGACCATGGAGGCTAGGGATCTAAGAATGCAACAATACCTGACCCAGGTCAAATGTTTACAAATCGAGTTTGATTCTCTTTATCCTTTCGCATGTTTCTAGAAGTGGAAACACACATGTAGATTCGTTGGCCACGTTAGCGACGTCCTCAGCTTAGTATTTGCCTAGGATTATCCTTGTCGAAGACTTGTTGAAATCGACTTTAACTGCCACAAGTGCCATCCATATCCATCTGATAAGGCCCGGACCTAGCTAGATGGACCCCGTGGTTTCTTTTCTAAAAAGCGATGTTCTGCCTGAGGAGAAGTCTGAAGCAGATAAAATTCGTCGAAAGGCGCCTCGATTCTAGTTGTCCAAGGATCAGAAGTTATATAAACGCTCATTTTCAGGACCATACCTGCTGTGTGTACATCCTGAAACGACGGAGGCACTTTTGGAAGAACAGCACGAGGGAATTTGTGGAAGCCATACTAGGGGGAGATCCTTAGCCCATGGAGCTCTAACTCAGGGATATTTGTGGCCTAATATGCAGAGAGAGGCTTAGGACTACACAAGAAAATGTGACCAATGCTAGAGGTTTGCTCCCAATATTCATTAGCCCGGTGGTGTCCTTAATCCTTTGTCTAGTCCTTGGCCATTTGCTCAATGGGGACTAGATATAGTTGGGCCTTTTTCGAGAGCTGTGAGAAACTGATTACTTCACCAAGTGGGTTGAAGCCGAGCCTTTATCAAATATTAGGGATGTGGACTCCAAGAAATTTATCTGGAAGAATATTATCACTAGATTTGGGGTACCTCATACACTTATTTCAGATAATGGCATGCAATTTGATAGTAGAGCTTTCAGGAAATACTGTAATGACTTGGGCATCACAAATAGATACTCCACTCTAGCTTATCCTCAGGGAAATGAGCAAGCTGAGGCCGTTAACAAAATTATAGTCAGTGGACTTAAGAAGAAGCTAAATGACGCAAAGGGTATATGGGTAGAGGAATTGCCACACGTTTTGTGGACATATCGGACTATGCCGTGAAGATTCACTGGAGAAACACACTTCTCCATGACTTACGGGGCCGAGGCGGTGAAACCTTTAAAATTTGGGTTTCCCACATTAAGGACGAGTTCTTTTAGCCTGAGAAATAACGATGGCCTCTTGAATAAAAGCCTAGATCTGGTTGAGGAATGGCGAGAGGCCGCTATGGTCCAAAAGGCTTATTATCAACAGAAGCTTAAACAAGGATATGATGCTTATGTGAAGCTAAGGCCACTAGCGCCTGGGGATTTGGTGTTGAGGAAAGTCGTGGGTACTTCCAAAAATCCAGCGTGGGGAAAGCTAGCACCAAATTGGGAAGGACCATATTGGATCAGTTCTATAGCGGGCATAGGGTCATATCGCTTAGCTGATCTGGATGAAAAAATTGTACAACGCCCTTGGAATGTAAACAACCTACGAAGGTATTATTATTAATAAAAATCATTTTTGTCGTTCGTTGTTTAAATTATCATTAAACAGCTCAATTTATTTATTCCTAAATATCAAACGGAAACTTGGTTATGCATGGTCCTCAGACCACATACCTTAGTTATGTCGGGTCCACGAACTTTCTACTTTGAGAAAATTAACATTTCAGTTTACTATTCCTAAATATCAAACAGAAATTTGGTCATGCATGGTCCTCGGACCACATACCTTGTGGAAATTAATAGTTTATTGATTGTTAAACAGAACCTTAGTTATGTCGGGTTCACAGACTTTCTACTTTGGTAAAATTAACATTTTAGTTCGCTATTCTTAAATATCAAACAGAAACTTGGTCATGCATGGTCCTCGGACCACATACCTTGTGGAAATTGATATCTTATTGATTGTTAAATAGAACCTTAGTTATGTCGGGTCCTCAGACCTTCTACTTTGGGGAAATTAACATTTCAACTCACTATAGCTAGATGTCAAACAGAAACTTGGTCATGCATGGTCCTCGGATCACATGCCTTGTGGAAATTGATATCCTATTGACTGATAAACAGAATCTTAGTTATGTCAAGTCCTCAGATCCTCTACTTCGGTAAAATTAGTGGAAACCATACGACATGAGTATTGATGTGTTGATGAGCCACAGTAAATTTGATGGATTGCTTTATACCCCAACTAAATGCTAAGTTCAGTTTTAGATTGTGTGTTGTTGTATTACATGTATTATGGTTTTGAGGCATGATTTACATATATACACCAAGTGTATGTACTATTATTTGAAGCTACTGCTAATCGAAATGTTGTAAAGACATTAGTATTGTTGTACTAAAGGTTAAAAGCTAGTCGAAAATCAAATCTTTCAAATTTCTCATTAATTTTTGTCAATGAAAAACCCATCACAAAAAGGAAAAAAGGGAATCCTAAGTGGCCTAAGCCTTAAGCCTTGAAAGGGGGTCCTACTTAGAAGTGCTGGCAGCCCCTTTCGATCTGTTGTCCTCCTCTATTTGTTTCAGTTCTGCTTCGAATGAAGACTGGACTTGTTTCCCTTTGTCTCTTGCCACTGGTGGAGGGACACTGGGCTCGGCATTCTGGCTCGTAGGCTTCTCGGCTCCGTCGCCTTGTTCCTTCTCTTTGTTAGATCCAACACGTTCTTTAGGAGTTGGAATAGGCAGTGGAGTCATGGATGGATGCGTTGAAGGCACCGTCTCGGGGATAGGTGCGACAGGAGGAAGCTCTTCGAGCACCTGGATGTCATGGGGAAGCCAAATGTTTTCAGGCTTCCTCAACTCGGAAGTTGCGGGAATCCCTGCCACATTTAGAGCTTCCACCCACAATTGCTGGCAGTACTCCCGGCACAGCTTGGCGAACTCCTCTGTCAGTTGGTTTTCTGTTGCCTCCACCCCTTCTTTGTAAGCAGCCTTCTTCGCGGCCTCCATGCTGTCCTTGAAGGTACGAGCCTTTTCCCTCATTCTAGCAAGCTCCTTCTTTAGGTCGAAGTTTTCTTGCTGGGCTTTGGACAAGTCCTCGTACTTCTGACGCAGAAGCTTGCGTTGCCCTTCCACTTAGGTTCTCATTGTCTTCAGGCTGGCCTTGGCACCGTCCCTCTCCCTCTTCTACTCTACCAGCTGTTTGTTTAGGTTCTCGTTCTCCACAAGTGCTTGGCCTAGGGACTTCTCGGTCTCCTGCTGGACCTCAAGCTCAGCTCAGCTGCAGCTTTCTTCCGAGAGTCTTCCACCCACTTCTTGGTAGCAAAGACTTCCTGGATGACCTGCGTTAAAATATTAAAATAAATACATTATTGTTAAGGCAAATTCAAAGTATATGAGAATAATTTTTTCGTTAAAGTGTAGTGAAAACAGTAATGTAGGGGTAAACACGAGACACTTATCAAAGCTAAGTCCCTTTTGAACGAGAGAAAAAAATGTGGTTAGTTCATCTTGTCCAGGGTGTCCATGTCCTTTGGCAGAAGAAGAGGTCGTTCCAAAGCCTCAGCCAGGTGGTGGGCGTGACCTTGCTGGAATTAGGGGTGGCAATTCGTGTTCGCGTGTCGGGTTCGTGTCGTGTCAAGTCATGAGTATTCGACTACATAGGTCAACACTAACCCGACATGTTTATTAAACGGGTCAAGATTCCTCAACCCTAACACGACCCATTTATTAAACGGGTCAGTCGTGTCGACCTGTTTATCAGATTTTATCAAAATAAAAAATAAAAATTAATGAAAAAACAAACAAATAAATATTTTTAATATAAAATTCAAAACTAACGAGTAACTGCATCACAAATAATCATTCAAAATTAAAGCATATCCCAATATCACAAATAATCAATCACAATATGTCAAAGAATATAAATCACAACAACTAAAAAGTTCATATACCTAGAGTTTGAAGGGTATATTGGTAAAATATCATTTAATCAAACGGGTCAGACGGGTCAAACGGGTTCTATGTGTTCAACACTAACCCAACCCATTTATTAAACGGGTTAGCCGTGTCAACCCGAATATGACACGAACCCGTTAAGCCTCAACCCATAACCTGTTAATTTCGTGTCGTGTCGTGTCGAGTTCGCGGGTCGTGTCAAATTTTGCCACCCCTAGCTGGAATGCCCTGGTGCTGGATTGGCAAGAGATTGGTGCCCCATCTAGCTTCAGTTCGGGAGACCAGTTGGCCGGTGTACAGCATACCTCGGCCAGGTCACGGTTCTCCCCACTTTCCACTAAAGAGGCACGTCCCTTACCTTTGTCAGTTTTCTGTTGTTGTTGTTGCTATTTTAGTTTCTTCTGCCTCTCCACATCTGCCTCCTCGGCCTCATTTTTCCTCTTCTTCTTAGGCTCTGGAATGGGAAGCTTAGGATCGGAGGGAGGAGGGGTGGTGGCAAAGATGGAGGGATCTAGGACCCACCTGCGTCCTTGTTAGAGGCTTTCAAGCCCCTCTTCGACATCAGCTTCCTAAAAGTAGACATATCGTCTTCTTCGGAGCTAGTGTTGGGTTGTGCAATTATTAGACCTTTTATGCCCGAAGTTTCTGCGGGCACGTGCTCTTCGTTCGAGAGGATAACGAGTTGATCCTCTCGAGGTCTCTCAGCTTCTTTGAGGCGAAATTGGTCAATCTCCTCATCCAACGATTGTTGCGAGGATGCAGGTTCTTCTGGGACGGCTGTTGTTTGGGAATGTGCCGAGAGAGGAATTGTTGCGATGAGGCGAGAGTATAGAATGATAGAGGGGTCGTCTGGGAGTTCGTGGTCAGAAAGGAAGCCTCGTCGAGAAACGTCTATCCTTCGGCATCGTTTGTCTCCCGCGTTGATCGCGTTGTCAATCTCCTAGAAGTCGTTTGACAAAGGATCGTATCCTAATATCAGGTTGGCTGCTCTCACTTGTAGGTCTTCGCTAACGAAGACTTCGGAGCGAAGAACGCGATTGAGGTCTGCGACGTTGCAAAGGCTTAGACGCGGACGTACGTGTTGTTTATCTGTGAAAAACATCCGAGGAGACGAGCGTGGTTAGATTAGCAATAAATATCAAAGGAAAGTGCAATAATACACAATGTAATAAAAAATGGTAAAGATAATGGGATTAAGTCATGGGTTAGGGAATCTAACTCCTATGGAGTCACACCTGGGTCTCCCCATTTGACTGGGCAGTAAGGATCGTCAGAGCAGTTTCCCGAGGCGATGAGATAGTCGTCTTTCATGCCTTTGTTGGACTTGGGAAGACAGGATATGAGTCTAACAATGCTAGACCTGGATTTAAGGTAGTATCCTATACTTTTAAGTTTATGACACTCGTACATATAAACAACGTTGTGCCATGTGAGGTTTAGATCCATTTGCTCGTTCAAAGTATCGACACAACCTAAGACCCTAAATACATTTGGCGTGCACTGATCTGGGCATAACCTATGGTTGCGTAGGTATTCGCTAGTTACGTTTTTCATGAGGAGGGTCATCCCACCTTCCAAGAAGGCGATGATGGGGATGATAACTTCTTCCTCTCTCCTAGTACCTATGGCTTCTACTGGGTAGTATCTTAAGCCTACGTCTTGAAGAATCTGATATTTGGCCCGAAAACCCTCTATACCGACGTCGGTATCTACTAAACACTTAAATCTACCCATTTGGTGGGAATGCGAATGAAAGTTTAAAGAAGGGAAGGGGTCTAGATGGTGGTCGAGGACAGAAGCCGAGAAGAAATGAGTAAAGGGAGTTGAAAACTTACGGGAAATAATTAGGCGATTCTTTGCGAGCTTCTTGAGAGGAAAGATAGTGATTAACTCTTAGATGTGATTGATTTTTGAAAGAATGGATGGAGATACGGATTTCTAGGCGTTTTGACATGTGGGAGGCGACCTCAAATCAGAATTATCTCGCCCAATTTTTTAGAACAAACCTAGACTGTTGGATGCGTATCTCACCGTTGAACGTGGGGTACAAGACATAACTTGCAGTCATAAATGCGAGTGTTTCGGGTTTCGAAGCGTCAGAAGTGGTTTTAAAGGAACTAAAGGACCCCTACACATGTGGCGGTTTGTAATGCGTGTGGAGGGTGCGTTGTTGGTTCAAAGCTCCATTTCTCTCTTCGGATGGGAGGAAAAAATGAAGTTTCGAGGGGCTATTATTGTGGGGGGTAAAAATGCTTAAATGAACGTTGGGCCTTGGGCCTGGTTAGTTGGCATTAGTATGTTCAATCAGAGTCTTCTAAGCCCATAGGTCAGTTCACACTATAATGGTCCGAAGAGTTGTCCGTGGGGGAGTATCTCCTCGGACAGGCCCAGTAAAGGCCATGGGACTTGCTAAAGGGTTTAGAGATAGAATTCTAGAAGATCTGTTGGGTAAAGGTGTGATCCAAGCACCCGTTAGAAGCAGGAACGTGTGAGAAATATTTGAGGAAAAAGCTGATACCACCGCATTAAAGACCCTGCATCTACCTCCCTGGCCGCATTAATGGGGAAATGACCTCTGAACAGTAGTATTCAACCTTCCAGCTATTATTTGAAGACTTTAAGAAGGTGGTGGATGTAACAAGTATCTAGGAGGAAGATCTGTGTTACATATGAATGAAACAGGGAAGACGAATAAGGATATAAGAAGACGAGAGAGGATAGAAGGAGAGGATCTTTTCTTTTTGAAAACTAAAAATTGTAATCTTTTGCTTAGAGAAAGAAAAGCTATACAAATTGTCATCGGCTTCTGTCTAAAGATGGTTTTTTGTCACATTCATCTATTACTTTCATAGACTGCGACATTTTAACCTGTTTATCAACTTTCCGATATCCCTAACCTAGGTTTCAAACCCATACTCTACAAATTTCATTGTAAAAGGCTCTTTATGCCTGAACCCATCACTCGTTTTGGGTCCGGGTACAAATTGTGCACCCACAATAGCTATTAATAAATATAAGTTTATTTGAAACAAATGAAGAAAAAAAAATCATATAAATTGTTATCCACAAAATTCTCAATTTTAGTATGCCCAACATCATATATATATATATATATATTAACATGAGCGGCTCCAAAAAATACTACATATAATTTTTTTTGACCCCCTAAAATAAAAATTTGAACACCGTAACCTTATATTTTTCTCTTAAGCCCAGCTGAAATAATTTTGAATATAAATCCTCTTAACAATATCCTGACATATTTAAACACAAAAAAAAATGTCCAATAACAAACTAATTTGATCTCAAATTTGGGAAAAAAATTAATAAGCCCAATAAAAAAGAAGTAGAAATTTGTTTTTTTTGTTTTTTTTTTTTACATCGAGTTTCAACTTATGACATCCGCTCTTGATGATAGCTTTTTATCATCAAACCATGACACCGATTAGTTTTTTGGTGTAGACAGGGATTGAACACTAGATTTTTTATCCAACCATTAGAGACTTTACAAGTTGAGTTAACTGTAATCTACAGAAATTTGTTAATCTTAAGCCTTAGAAAAAGTCCATTTAGATCTTAACAAATTTGAAATAAATCAATCAAATGAGAGATTAATGAATAAATAATTGTTTGGCTATATACATCAAAAGAGATGTAGCTCGTAGGATTGATAATAAAAATATCATGCAACGATTTCAAAATATGAAACATCTTAGAAAGAAATTGTAAAACTTTGTGTATTTCAGTTTTTGTTTTGTTTTTTTTGTGATGTCGATATATTGAAGTTCTCTTTTGTTTTAAATTTTATATAATTTATGTTTCTTATTGATCTCCCTAACAAATAATCTTGGGGCTGCCAATATATACGTGTGTGTGTGTGTGTGAGAGAGAGAGAGAGAGAGAGAGAAGAACCACGTAGTTCCACTGTATAATAAAGTTATAATATTGTGCAATTTTTTTCGTAAAAAATGAAACTGAATTAACTTTTTTCCCCTTGAATGAAAGTGGTTAATCATGTATATCATTTGTAAGTTGTAACCATGTCCATGATTTAAAAACAGGAGTTAGGACTTAATACACCAAACGGCATGAGAAGTTACTATTGTCTATTGCCCAGAGGGTAATTTCCTATTAGATTTGAAATTTATGTTGATTTACCAGCTTCTTAATAAAATTCAAAGCATTTTTTTCTATAAAAAAAAAAAAATTGAAATTATATTTATCCAAAAAAAAAAAAAATACTAACTCGATTTTGAGAATTATTATTTTCATACTAATTTTATTGTTATTATTAGGGCAACTTCTGTTATCTGGTGGTTCAGATAAAGGATATATTTTCTTCTAAAAAAGAAAAAGATAAAGGATATATTTATGATAATAAATACTGCAAAGTACAAGAACAAAATCTAGAGTGAAAATAATGCCGCCACACACACACACACACACACACACACATATATATACACACATTTGTTTAATAGACAGCCACGTATATTTATATTCCATATAATATGCTATATTAGTAACTGTCTCGCGTAACCACTGCACATTTTTTATATGATAATAAATACTTGGGGAGTGTAGGGGACAAGGGTTGAAGTTTAAGTCTCCAAGAAGGAGTTTCGCATACATATACACTTAAATTAGATTAAAATAGAATTCTATCTTGTAAAAAAAAAAAAAAAACCTCCACGTAGAAACCTCATTTTGGAGGGGCAGTTGCACCCAGAATATTGCCAAGTGCCATTCATCTTATATGCACAAGAAATGTATTAATTGCATCAAACCTTATTACAACCTGCCGTATATTAAATTAAAAAAAAAAAAAAAGAACTCTTAACTTGTAGTGTGGAGGAGAGAGGTACTTCCTTCTAGTTTCTTACTTTTATATTTTTCTTCACTTATGCTATCCTTTCGTTCCTCAATTTGATTTTTTGCTGCAGTTTGTTTGCTCTGTTTTACTTATCAAGACTTGAAAAACGAAGGGAAAAGAAGAAGGTATTGCCAACTATTCACGATTACTGCTACTAAGCACATAGACTGTCCGAGTGGAAAACAAAAGAAATTGTTCTGGAATACTTTGATATCCTAAAGAGAGGTACCTTCTTTTTTTCTTTTTTCTCATTCATCCTTTGGTATGGTTCTTGCTTTGTTGTGGTTTAATCCCTTTGTTTTGGCCGTGTAATTTTGCTTAATTAGAATAGTTACCCGTGGTGCTTAATTATAGTTACAATTGTTACCCTTAAAAGGAAAACTAGCATGTATTTTATCATTCATCCTTTAGTTTTTAGCATCTCAAACAAATTATTTTATTTATTTTATCACACACTTTGCCATAGTTAAAAAAAATTCTATATTTTTTAGCACTCCATTCAAAATAATATAAAATTTTTATTAAAATAATAAAAAACAACTACCGTAAGGACAAATACCACAGAAACAGATAGCATCTAGCCATAGCCACAACCAGCTCCACCTTCACCACCAACCAGAACCACCTCCACCTTCACCTTCACCATTGTGGCAACCACACCCCATCGCAAAAAAAGAAAAGGAAAGAAAAAGAAATCACAACCCATCACCACCACCACCAGTCACAACAACCTGCCATCTCACAACCACAACCCACTACCACAGCCAAACCCACGCAACCCATAGCCAAAATCCACAAAACCCACTGCCACAGCCAAAATCAATCCCTATCACCAGTACTGCCACTAAACCTATATGAACACACACAAAAACAAGAACCCAATCACAATCAAAACATACCCAAATTTCGATCTCGATCCTGATCGTCACAGCCAAGAGTGAAGAGAGATTGGTGCCATGACGGCCTTGGAGGTTCGCGACGGTGGAGGGGTGGTGAGAGGAGGAAGAGAGACAAAGGGTTGGGTTGGGTGCATCATCGCTTTAATGGAGCACCTGGGGCAAGAGGATGCAGAGAGAAACAAAGAAAATACAAAAGAGAGAGAGAGAGAAAAGTGAATTAGCGAAAAAAAAGAAAAGAAAAAAAGGAGTTGTGATATTGTGATACGGTAAAGAGAGAGAGAGAAAGAGAGATAAGATTATTTTAATAGAAAAGAAAACTCAAGTGATGCAATAAAAAAAAAATTTATATCTCCTGAGCCACAGTAGACTATAATAGATGGTAGTTTAGTGTAACTTATTTGCAAAAAAAAAAAAAAAGTATTGAACCATCATTGTAGCATGTTTTTTATGGTGTGGGTCAATAAAAGTAGGCTTTTAGCAATTTGAGAGGATCACTGTAAATGCTCTAATGAACTTTAGGAAATGATGATATTGGGGTGAGAAAAATTAGAGTAAAGAAGATAAACTTTAACCGTAATAAATCTGCTATGTAAGGGTCCAAAACATTTAATTACATAGTTAGTGATAATTAGTGCTATTAGATCACTTATTTATAAAAGGTTGATGACATTATCATTAGGATGTTTCTACCGTTAGATTTATTACAAATCAATGGCTTAAAAAAATTGTAACTCTTACAAAATTGCATTAGGTGTAATTTTAAATCTCTCTCTCTCTCTCTCTCTCTCTCTCTCTCTCTCTCTCTCTCTCTCTCTCTCTCTCTCTCTATATATATATATATATATATATATATGTATGTATAAAAGTTTGGAAGCAAGAATATAGATTGCTTTATCTTGAGACATACAGACTTTATTACAATTAGGAGTGTTTGTGGTGCAGTGTGGTTTTAGGTTATTTTTAGCATTGCAATTTGTGGTGTAGTTTAGCCAAAACTATAACCACAACACCGCACCTTCATTTTTGCGGCTACATGTGCGATGCGATGCAGTATGGTGCAATTTAGAGTTTAGTCATAACTGCACCGCACCTCATTTATGGTGTCATATGTGCGGTGCAGTGTATATGATTGGCTTTGAAGCCGATGTATTTTTCAAATTTTAAGTTTTTTCTACCTAGCCCAAAACGGACAATTTCTCTTTATTTTGGACCAAGTTTTAAACTATTGAGTTAGTTTTTCTTTATTTTGGGTTGACTTTCCTAATGAACACTTGTTATGGTTATTAAACATTTTTTTTTTTTTGAAAACTAGGGTTATCAAACTATTAATAATATATTTAATTTAAGAAAATGAATATATTAATATATAGAGAGGGTGCGGTGCGGTGATACTATTTTGCATGATGTTTTTAGTGCAGTGTAGGTGAACACCCCAATTACAATAGAAAGGAAGTGAATTATTTTTAAAATCTTGCAAATTCTCCCAATTATAATAGAAAGGAATGAACGGTTTTAAAATCCTTGGAAATTCCCCATAAAAAATCATTTTATGGACAAAAATGAACTTCGGTGTTATATTTCTATTTGTTGTTTTTCACTTTTTTAATAGAAAGAATTGAGGATTAAAACTTAGGTTTTTTCATTAAAGAAATTAGCTTGTAACCTCATGCATATATATGAGATACATTTACAAATAAATATAACTTAACTTTTTCTTTTAGGGTAAATTGCAAATTACACCCCTAAAGTTTGGGAGTGTTTGGATTTTACACCCTAAAATTTTAGAATTTAGATTTTACCCCTTGATGTTTGGGGCGTTTGGATTTTACACCTTGACGTTATAGAATTTGGATTTTGCCCTCTAAAGTTTAGGAATGTTTGGATTTAACAGCCTAAAATTCTAAAACTTCATGGTGTAAAATCCAAATACCCCTAAAATTTAAGGGGTAAATTTCAGATTTTAAAACGTCGAGGTGTAAAATCCAAACACTTTCAAATTTTAGGAGTAAAATTCAAATTTTAAAATTTCAGGGTGTAAAATTCAAATACCTTCAAACTTTGGGGGTGTAATTTTCAATTTACCAATTCTTTTAAGAGATGGTTTCAACTTATGGTGTTCACTTCTGAAAATTTCTCTTATAATCAAACCAAGACACCAATTGGTTTTTAAGATGAGGATCAAATCTCAGATCTCTTATTCGACAACAAGAAATTTTATCAGTTGAGATGATTGAAACTCACATAAGCATGTATTAAAATTTTACCAAGTTTATATATAATATATATGATGTTTGTATATGTGAATATATAAATTAGCTATTAATAAATATAAGTTTATTTGAAACAAATGAGGAAAAAAATCATGTAAATTGTTATCCATGAAATTCTCAATTTTAGTTTGTCGAACTACTATTTGTATAATAATAATAATAATAATAATAATAAGAAAAATGAATCAACGATGGTTTTGTTTTTAATTTTGAATTTTCACTTAATAACTCATTTAACATAAAACAATTATGAGAATTCAATTGGATTTTTGTAGTGTAGTAAATAGTTATTATACCAAAACTAAGAAAATTGGATGAGACATATGGCACCGGATAGTTCCACTGAATAATAAATTTATAAAATTGTGCAATTTTTGTCATTAAAAAAGAAACTTAATTAACTTTTTCCTGCCATAAAGAAAGTAGTTAATCATGTATAGTATTTGTAAGTTGTATTTATCCATGATATAAAAACAGGAGTTAGGACTTAAGGCACCAACGGCATGAGAATTTACTATTGCCAAGAACGTAATTTCCTATTAGATTTGAAATTATGTTTATCCAAAAAAAAAAACTAAATTGGATTTTAGGAATTATTATCTTCATACTAATTTTTATTGTTATTAATAGACCAACTTCTGTTATATGTATAATGGGTCAGATAAATGATATATTTTCTTCTCAAAAGAGGAAAAAAAGAAAAAGAAAAAAAGAAGAAAATATTGTCAATGTTCTAAAAAAAGATTTATGCACAAGAATCTAATGCATCAAACCTTATTACAACCTGCCGTATTAGACTTTTAGTCCCAAAAAAAAAAAAAAAATCTCTAAATTGGTGTAGCTTTTTTTTAATATTGTCGATGTTTAGCTTTTTTTGTATATAGTCAAAAGTCTTGTATCTTAATTGACATATTTTCACATATAAAGTGTTTGAAGTTTAGAAAAAAAAAGTCTACAGTAAAATTAGTAACATATTGTAATTATTTTCATAAATATTTCAAGATAGAGTAACGTGATGTCATCGCATTGGCTTCTTTTGTCTTTCAATTTGATTACATTTTCATTGTTATCATCGTTTTTAATTGGGCCTTTCTTTACCTCTACTCTCAGGACAGCAGCCCAACCCAAAAATACACAAAAAAGTGGACCAATCTGAAGCAACAAAAATGGAGTTTCTTACGTCATTCTGTCAAGTGGTCTTTGAAAAAATTGTGGATTACACAATCGGACCAGCCGCACGTGAGATGGGTTATCTGATTCACTACCAAAAAAATGTTGACAATCTCAGGACCGAAGTTGAAGAGCTCAACGAAGTTAAAGATAGTGTGCAACAAAAGGTCAAAGCTGCTGAAAGGAATGTAGAAGAAATTGAAGCTAAGGTACAGAGGTGGCTGACAAGTGTTGAGGAGATCACTGCAGAGGTACAAAAATTCTTTGAGGACGAAGGCCAAGCAAATTTGAAGACCCGTTATCAGCTTGGCAGAAGAGCACACGAGTTGGGATTGACCGTCAAGGATATCAAGGATAAGGGCACATTCCCGACAGTTGGCCATCGTGTCTATATTCAAGGAGGTACTACAATTTCTACTAAAGGTTATGAGGACTTTGAATCAAGAAAGATAATTTTCGATGGAGTGATGAAGACTCTAAAAGATGATAATATCCGTGCCATTGGGGTTTGTGGGATGGGCGGCTTGGGCAAGACCATGCTTGTTGGAAAAGTTGCTACACAAGCCATAGCAGAAAAGTTATTTGAAAGGATTGTTACAGTAGTTGTATCCCAAACTCCAAACTTGAAACAGATTCAGAAAGACATTGCAAAAGAATTGAGTTTGAAGTTTCAAGATGAGGACACTGATTTTCAAAAAGCACATTTGCTATGTGAGCGGTTGAAGAAGGAGAAGATCCTGTTAATTATAGATGATATTTGGAACAAGATTGACTTGGAGGATCTTGGAGTTTCTTTCGGGGATGATCACAAAGGAAGCAAACTATTGCTAACGTCTAGATTTCGAGATGTATTGGCCACGGATATGGATGCTCAAAAAATATTCTATGTTGGAGTTTTATCAAGGGATGAAGCAAAATACTTGTTTTCGAAGATAGTGGGTGATTTTGCTGAAAACTTGAATGTCCAATCTATCATGGTTGAGGTTGTCAAAGAATGTGCTGGGTTACCGATTGCCATTACAACAGTTGCAAATGCACTGAAAAATCAAAACAAACCAAGTGTTTGGAAGGATGCCTTGCGACAGTTACAAAGGGCAAATCCAACGCTTATCAAAGGAATGCATGACAAGGTGTATCAGAGTATAAAGTTGAGCTATAATTTTTTAACTAAGGAAGCGCAATCGTTATTCTTGTTTTGCAGTTCATTTGAAGAAGATAGGGTCATACCAATAGCATTGTTATGGAGAATTTTGGTGGGTTTGGACTTCTTTCAAGATGTTTATACAATGGAAGAAGTGAGAAATATGGTCCATGCATTGGTTGAAAGTCTAAAAGATTCTTGCTTGTTGGAAGGTTATGGAAGTGGTTCAGTTAAAATGCATGACGTCATTCGTGATGTTGCCATTTATATTGCAGACAAAGATAAGGAAATGTTAACCATAAGAAGTTCCAATGATTCGGAAAAATGGTCAAATATGAAAAACTTGAAAGATTCCATTGGAATCGCACTTTTTGATGTTAAGTTTAGTGATCTTCCTAAAAGGTTGGAATTTCCACAACTTAACTTCACTTTGTTGGGTGATGATGGCAATTCTTCGGCAATTCCTAATCACTTTTTTGAAGGGGTGAAAGAGCTCAGAATTTTAGTTCTGTTTGAAGCACGCATTTCACTTCCTTCATCCCTTTCATCTCTTCACGACCTCCAATCGTTGGTTTTGCGTGACTGTGAGTTAGAAGATGTGGCTATAATAGGAGAATTAAAGAATTTGAAAGCTCTTACCCTATCAGGGTCCAACATCGAACAGTTACCTATTGAAATAGGACAATTGACTCACCTTCAATTGTTGGATTTGAAAGGATGCACCCAGCTTGAAGTTATTCCACCCAATGTATTATCGAATCTTAAAAGGTTAGAAGAATTATATATGAAGAGAAGTTTTAATAAATGGCAGGTTGATGGAGAAAGCACGGAAAGGAACAATACTAGGGTCTCAGAGTTGGACTATTTGTCACGTTTGACCACATTATGTATACATATTCCCAATGCTAAGATTCTACCAAAAGCCTTGCTTTTTGAGAAATTGGAAAGATATGAAATATTAATAGGCAATGATTGGGATTGGGATGAGGAAAGTGATAGTGATGATGAGTTTAAATTCTCAAAAATGGTGAAACTCGAACTTGATAGAAGATTTCAAGCAGATGATGGGATTATAATTTTATTGAAAAGGTGTGAATATCTTGATCTGGCTCCTAAGGAGGGTCTTAAAAATATTCTTTACGAAGTTGACAAGGAAGGTTTTCCACAATTGAAGCATCTCTATGTTCGAAACAGCACTGAGATTCAATACATCATTAACTTGGTGGGGTTTCAACGCAATGTCTTTCCTCTCTTGGAGTTTCTTTCTCTAGACAATATGACAAATTTGGAAACGATATGCCATGGCCATGGCCAACTTGCCGTGGGGTCTTTCCGTAGCTTGAAAAAGTTAGAAGTGAGCAATTGTGATGAGTTGAAATTTGTCTTCTCCTTAACCATGCTTGGATGCTTTTCGCAACTTCAAGAAATAGCGATTGAGAATTGCAAGGTAATGAGCGCAATTGTTGCAAAGGAAAGAAAACATGAGATACAAGTCAACGACATCACTGACGACGTCAAAACAAATATAGCGGACTTCTCTCAATTGCGTTCTTTGGATCTACAAAATTTACCAAACTTGATGGGTTTCTATTCTGATGTTGATTCTCAACTACTTTTCAGCGAAAAGGTATCATTATGATTTGATATATTTTAATGAATTTGATAATCTTCACATATACACATATTTCAAGTTGAGCATGAAACCGAAATTTCACTGCTTTGTTAGTTAAGTGTCTCGTACATATGTTTATATTGTCAATAAGTATAAAAAGATTTATTTAAGTGATGGATTCATTTTTGAAAACAAGGCTAGATCAAAACTATCATTTTTAGCCATTCTCTACTCCTATTTGCCCTTTTCTTCTTTGGTAATATTTTAGTTATTTATTTTTTCCTCAGAAAACGCAGCTTATATGTGTTGTTTGTAATGCCTTAATCAAAGATAAGCCCATAAGAGTGCAAGGGGCTTATGCTGGAGGGGTGGCATACCGCCACAAATGATCGTTTAGGAAAAATTAAAATGGGTATTTGTTATACACAATATTACTTACGAAGTCTGTATTAGAGATCATTATAGGATATCAGAAGTTAGAAATAATTTTTTTTGGAATAAATGTAATAATAGTGATCATTTGATAAACATGTGAGGGAGATAAACACTTTGAGATTCTTCAACTGAGTAGTTAATATAACATATAGAAACATATTTAATCCAAAAGATCTAATCCTATGGGTATGAGCTCAATTATATTAATTAACCACTCATTCTTCTCATCGTTAGTGCACAACGATTTAACAATTTCTCATTATGTGATTATATATAATTCATAATATTTATATACATATATATATATATATATATATATATATATATGTATGTATGTATATATATTCTTAGAGCTAAATAATTTTCATCAAAACCAGATTTTACTAAAGATTTCAAACCAATTTTTATCCCTGAAAGCAATATTATCTTTATTTTGTGAGCACAGACATCACATTTTAGAAAGAACTTTAAGAAATAAACTTTTGTATCGCCACACAATCTCTCTTCAATTATAAGGCTGGTTTTTTTTTTTTTTTTTTTAAATGCTCCTTTCTTTTGTTTGCCTACTTCATGTTGTAGTAGCTTTGTTTTTTAGAATATAATTTAATTAAATTTTATCATGTTTGTCTATATAATGTCATATCCCCACCATCAATCTGATTAATTTAATGAACTTTTCCCATTTAAATTACCTCTATCTTCTTATTTTTCTTGCCTATGTTAGGCAATATAAAGATAAGCTAATTGACTCAATAATTATATGAGAATTGTAGGTTGCCTTTTTTAACTTGGAGACAATATTCATCTATGGCATAAGTAACTTGAAGATGTTGTGGCACAACCAACTCGTTTCAGATTCCATTTGCAAAATAACAAAGTTGCATGTTGGCAGTTGCAAAAATCTAATGAACGTTTTTCCTCCTAATATGTTGAGAAGACTCCAAAATCTTGAAGAATTAAAGATAGAGGATTGCAATTTGGTAGAAGAGGTATTTGAGGTTAGAGGGGAAAATGTTGATGAAATATGTGATAAGGGATCTACTCAGTTGAGACGCTTGACTTTAATCAATTTACCGAAACTTAAGCATGTATGGACTTCAGATCTTGAAGCAATTTTAACATTTCAAAATTTGCGACAAGTTGAAGTTTCTAAATGTAAAACTTTGAAAAGTCTTTTTCCAGTCTCGGTGGTCAAAAGTCTTGAACAACTTAAGAGTCTAGATATAAATGATTGTGAATTAGTGGAGGAAATTGTTACTTTGGAAGAAGGCTTGGAAACAATGACTAAGTTTGTGTTCCCACAAATAACCTCTCTAACTCTTCGATCACTGCCTGAACTCAAATGTTTCTATCCTGGAAAGCACATTTCCGAATGGCCATCATTGAAAAGTTTGACGATATCTGAATGTGACAAAGTGAAGATTGTTGCTATGAATGAATTAAGCTTCACAGAAACAGATGAGTTAGGCGATCATGTTCCAGTTCAGCAGCCCCTCTTTCTCATTGAAAAGGTACGAATTTCTACTTGTCTTTTTGTTAACATGGATATGACACTCAGTGTAATTATCTTAAAATAATCCAAGAAATTAAAATTAATTACAATTTGTTAGTACTTAAGAAACTAGTTGGCTTATAATAAAACGAAAAATTAACATAAAGACTGATCGGACTACATATAACGTAGTTGGATTATAGGATCCTAATTTCTAGCTATACCATAGTTGTGTTGAAGCTATACATACTAAATTTTAGTTGAGCAATTTTCCTATTAGTCACTAATTAATTTTCCTATTAGCACATATTACACCAATCTTTGTATTAGTCACTAATTAATTTTCTTTGTGTACGTCAAATTATGCTATTCATGTCCTTTTTTATTTTCTTAATTAACTTATTTTATCATTTGTAATATATTTAGAAAGTTTAAATTAGATTGTTTAATGAATAATGTTAAGGTCCAAACTAATTTTGTTCGCAATAAAAAACTAGAGGGAAATTTAAAATTTTTTCAATTGCCGTTTTGAGCTTCACTACAACTAAAACTGCCCCCATTTCCAACTCTAATTCTCGCTTTAAAAAAAAAAAAACATTGGTTTGGGTTGGGGGAAACCCACCCCATACCCAGCCCATGCCTATACCCCAATGCCTCCCGCAAGTTCTTAATTTGAAAAAAGTTACAAAACCATATTCAATTTAATCCGCTAGTCGTGTTTTTTTTTTCCATTAAAAAACAAAGCTTTTATGTGTTGCTTGTAATGCCTTAATCAGAGATAAGTGTGCAATGGGTTTATTCTGGTGGGGTGGCACACTACCACAAATCATCATTTGGAAAACACCAAAATGGGTAGATGAGATTTTGCCCAAAACAAGATTTTACTTAAGAAATTCAGTTGTTTTGTTTTTAAATATTTGAAAGCAATATTGTTATCTAAATCTCATGAGCACATCCATCACATTTTAGAAAGAACTTGAAGAAATACACCTACTGTCTGCCTCTCAATCTCTCTTCATTAAAGCCTGGTTAATTTGTGTTTCTTTTCCCCCATTTCTTTTATTAGTTTCTTCCATGTTCTACTTGCTTGATGGTTTTTTGGAATTTAATTTAATTAACTTTTCCCATGTTTGTCTCTATGCCTTATTCCCAACAATAATCTTCTTGTTCTCAACTACTTTTTGCAATATAAAGGTATATTATTGACTCAATTGATATGTGAGAATTGTAGGTTGCCTTTTTTAACTTGGAGACAATATTCATCAATGGCATAAGTAACTTGAAGATGTTGTGGCACAACCAACTCGTTTCAGATTCCATTTGCAAAATAAAACAGTTGCAAGTTGGTAGTTGTAAAAATCTAATGAACGTTTTTCCTCCTAATATGTTGAGAAGACTCCAAAATCTTGAAATATTAGTGATAATCGATTGCAATTTGGTAGAAGAGGTATTTGAGGTTAGAGGGGAAAATGTTGACAAAATATGTGACAAGGGATCTACTCAGTTGAGACATCTGACTTTAATCAATTTACCGAAACTTAAGCATGTATGGACTTCGGATCCTGAAGCAATTTTAACATTTCAAAATCTGCGTCATGTTAAAGTTTTTGGATGTAAAACTTTGAAAAGTATTTTTCCAGTCTCGGTGGCCAAAAGTCTTGAACATCTTGAGAGTCTAGATATAAATGATTGTGAATTAGTGGAGGAAATTGTTACTTTGGAAGAAGGCTTGGAAACAATGACTAAGTTTGTGTTCCCACAAATAACCTCTCTAACTCTTCGATCACTGCCTAAACTCAAATGTTTCTATCCTGGAAAGCACATTTCCGAGTGGCCATCATTGAAAAGTTTGACGATATCTAAATGTGACAAAGTGAAGATTGTTGCTTTGAATGAATTAAGCTTCACAGAAACAGATGAGTTAGGCGATCATGTTCTAGTTCAGCAGCCCCTCTATCTCATTGAAAAGGTACGAATTTCTACTTGTCTTTTTGTTAGCATGGATATGACACTTAGTGTAATTATCTTAAAATAATCCAAGAAATTAAAATTAATTACAATTTGTTAGTACTTAAGAAACTAGTTGGCTTATAATAAAACAAAAAATTAACATAAAGACTGGTCGGACTACATATAACGTAGTTAAATTATAGGATCCTAATTTCTAGCTATACCACAGTCGTGTTGAAGCAATACATACTAACTTTTAGTTGAGCAATTTTCCTATTAGTCACTAATTAATTTTACTATTAGCACATATTACACCAATCTTCGTATTAGTCACTAATTAATTTTCTTTGTGTACGTCAAATTATGCTAATCATATCCTTTTTTATTTTCTTAATTAACTTATTTTATCATTTGTAATATATTTAGAAAGTTTAAATTAGATTGTTTAATGACTAATGTTAAGGTCCAAACTAATTTTGTTCGCAATAAAAATTTAAAATTTTTTCAATTGCCATTTTGAGCTTCACTACAACTAAAACTGCCCCCATTTTCAACTCTAATTCCCGCTTTTTTTTAAAAAAAAAAAATCGGTTTGGGTTGGAGGAAACCCACCCCATACCCAGCCCATGCCTATACCCTAATGCCTCACCATATTCGGTTTAATCCGCTAGTCGTGTTTTTTTTTTTTTTTTTTCCATTAAAAAACAAAGCTTTTATGTGTTGCTTGTAATGCCTTAATCAGAGATAAGTGTGCAATGGGTTTATTCTGGTGGGGTGGCACACTACCACAAATCATCATTTGGAAAACACCAAAATGGGTAGACGAGATTTTGCGCAAAACAAGATTTTACTTAAGAAATTCAATTGTTTTGTTTTTAAATATTTGAAAGCAATATTGTTATCTAAATCTCGTGAGCACATCCATCACATTTTAGAAAGAACTTGAAGAAATACACCTACTGTCTGCCTCTTAATCTCTCTTCATTAAAGCCTGGTTAATTTGTGTTTCTTTTCCCCCATTTCTTTTATTAGTTTCCATGTTCTACTTGCTTGATGGTTTTTTGGAATTTAATTTAATTAACTTTTCCCATGTTTGTCTCTATACCTTATTCCCAACAATAATATTCTTCTTCTCAACTACTTTTCGCAATATAAAGGTATATTATTGACTCAATTGATATGTGAGAATTGTAGGTTGCCTTTTTTAACTTGGAGACAATATTCATCTATGGCATAAGTAACTTGAAGATGTTGTGGCACAACCAACTCGTTTCAGATTCCATTTGCAAAATAACAAAGTTGCATGTTGGCAGTTGCAAAAATCTAATGAACGTTTTTCCTCCTAATATGTTGAGAAGACTCCAAAATCTTGAAGAATTAAAGATAGAGGATTGCAATTTGGTAGAAGAGGTATTTGAGGTTAGAGGGGAAAATGTTGATGAAATATGTGATAAGGGATCTACTCAGTTGAGACGCTTGACTTTAATCAATTTACCGAAACTTAAGCATGTATGGACTTCAGATCTTGAAGCAATTTTAACATTTCAAAATTTGCGACAAGTTGAAGTTTCTAAATGTAAAACTTTGAAAAGTCTTTTTCCAGTCTCGGTGGTCAAAAGTCTTGAACAACTTAAGAGTCTAGATATAAATGATTGTGAATTAGTGGAGGAAATTGTTACTTTGGAAGAAGGCTTGGAAACAATGACTAAGTTTGTGTTCCCACAAATAACCTCTCTAACTCTTCGATCACTGCCTGAACTCAAATGTTTCTATCCTGGAAAGCACATTTCCGAATGGCCATCATTGAAAAGTTTGACGATATCTGAATGTGACAAAGTGAAGATTGTTGCTTTGAATGAATTAAGCTTCACAGAAACAGATGAGTTAGGCGATCATGTTCCAGTTCAGCAGCCCCTCTTTCTCATTGAAAAGGTACGAATTTCTACTTGTCTTTTTGTTAACATGGATATGACACTCAGTGTAATTATCTTAAAATAATCCAAGAAATTAAAATTAATTACAATTTGTTAGTACTTAAGAAACTAGTTGGCTTATAAT
>JAGHPS010001043.1:0-48315 GCA_020976635.1 Castanea crenata
GGATCTACAATTAATTCACTACAAAAAAGATTACTATTAGCGATGGCCAGAGTTCATCGCAACAACACAAAAAGCCATCGCAAATTAGTATTACCGACGGTAAAAGGCCGTCGACTGCCGTCGGAAAAAGCCTTGTCGGTAATACTATATTACCAACGAGGCCGTTGCTAACACTCATTTTCGATAGCACAACTCCGTCGTAAGTACTTGATAATTGCCGTTGTAGATTCAACTTCATACGAGGAAGTTGGACGACCAAATACCTTTTGTGATGACATTCGGCCGTCGTTAATGCATAGTTTCGATGACAAAATGCCGTCGTAGTTATTTCATTTGTCATCAACAATACAACTTTATATGAGGAAGTCATATGACCAAATACTTTCTACGACGAACTAAGGCCGTTGTTAATACCTTTTTTTGATGAATAAAAGCTGTCGTAATTACTTGGTTTGTCGTCGACAATGTAACTTCATACGAGGAAGTCAAATGACCAAATACTTTCTACGACAAACTAAAGTCATTGTTAATGCCCTTGTTTTGACGAATAAAAGCTGTCGTAAGTACTTGGTTTGTTGTCGACAATGTAACCTCATACGAGAAAGTCAAACAACCAAATACTTTCTACGACGAACTAAGGCCGTTGTTAATGCCCTTGTTTTGACAAATAAAAGCTGTCATAAATACTTGGTTTGTTGTCAAAAATAACTTTTGTGATAAACTATAGTCGTCATTAAAGTAGTTTTTCAACGACTAAAAGCCATTGTAAAATAATTGGTTTTTCATCAACAATACATTATCAATGTGACCATATACCTTTTTCAATGAACTTTGACCATTATTGAAACCTATTCACCACATCAGTCATACATTATTTGCAACAAAATAACTCTGTCAATAATAAAAGAGAGATCATTTCTAATATTTTAATTGCAAGGAAACATAAATCTCCCAAAAGTTTTTCAATTCAAATAACAAGCACAAATCCATAATTGTCCAAATCTAGAAAGTGCAGAATGCAATAAAAAAAATTTTAAAACGTCTATAAAATAGAATAAAAAATATTAATTAAAGCGTCTACATGAAAGCTATAATATCCTTCACCAAACTTGAAAACATAAATATTGGAAGATCAATCATCATCTGAGTCAGTATTCTCCTTCTGAGAGCCATCAGAGTCATCTTCCTCCTCAGAGTCATCTTCTGTGTTTTCGTCCACATTTTGATTTCCTTCTCTAGCATTGGTCTGCAATATTTTGATTAAACTAAATAAGAATACAAAAAATTATGACTATGCAAATTATATTTACAATACATAATAAAGATATTGAAACGTATTAACTTAACAACATCAACAACAATCCCCATAATGAATAACAACGGTATTATCAACATCAAAAAATATAGGATCCTTACTAACAAAAACCTTGTAGCTCTTTTGTGAATGAGAACTTCAAAGAATAAATTTCCCACCAATAATCACATTAATAACATTTTCTTAACAAACACTACATACAAATCATGTACTTTGCATGGATAGGTAAAGATATACTAAGTTAAATAACACTTTCTTAATCTAAATTTAGCGATCCAAATAATTGAAATCTATAATGAGCAACTTTACAACTTATTACAACAACCTCAAGAAAATAGCAAAAAATATTAATGTTGATTATACTGAAAATAATATAAATATACCTGTGTAGTAGGTTCTTGCATAGAATTAAAGCCCATCTTTTTCAAAGCATTTGCTATCATATGAGGCATTTCCTCTTTCAATTGATCGATTTTTCCCTGCAATTCCATTTTCTCAGCAGAACTTTTATCCTCTGCTTCTTTAAAACGAAGCTCAAAATCCTCCTTTCTTTTAAGCGATCCGCTTGACATCGCTTACTACACTGGCTAGATGAACTTGGGCCATACACATCTCTAGGCTTGACACCGGCACCCATGCCAAGCACACGACCACGAGTAGGAGGTCCAGTCACTTCAAAGAATATTTGACTATCATTAACAATCTCACCCTGAGATGCAACCTCTGATTTCCTTGCATCCATTTTTTCCTAAAACAACATTTATACTGTTATTAGATATATACAAACTTTAAATTCAAAAAGACATTTAAAAATAATAATAGTAATAATAATAACATACATATAATTTTTGTGCTTTTTCACTGGCAAAAGTAACACCATCCTTTTTCATATGCATCGACCTGAAACATTCGATTGGACTTGGTTCACATCCATTCTTCTCCTCCTATGAACATTTTAAAAGGAAAATCATAAGATAAATCAATTCAATATACAAACTAATCTTATAGAAATTTAACATGGCAATTTTATCATACCAATTCTTTTCTACGCTTAGCCATTGGCATAGAACCTGTAGTCGCAATGATAGCTTGATGTTCTTTGCGATTACTTTTGTTTCTATCACTCTTTTCCTGGTTAGATGAAAAAAATACACTAAATGAGTTAATTATTAAACATTTGCTTCTAAGAAAGATTTTAGAAAAAAATATATTAAAAAAAACTATTAATAAAGTTTATTTTATAATCACCTTCCACTTGCGATTATTCCATTTGTTGCACATCTCTTTCCAAATAGTTGGAGTTACATCATTTGGGGGATGCTTGTACCATTCATCTTGAGGAATTTTATTCGTTACACATGGTTCTCTAAGGTGCCACATCCAATCAGGATAGCGTCGTTTGACATGCTCATCAAATACCTCCCTCTCAAGAACTAAGTCATCTGTCTCAAATTGTGCTTCTTTGTATAACTCATAAAGCATATTCAGTTGTTCTTTAGGGTATTCTGAAAAAGTTATCCATGGCCCAGTAATGTTTTGGTGGAACTTAATAGTAATCTCTTGGGGTATTTTCTTTTCTATGAATCTAATAAAATGAAAGAAACACAAAGCATGTAAAATATTACATATAAATGAAATGTAAGCACTAAAAAATAAATGATCAAAGTAACCAAAAAATAGGGAAAAAAGACCTTCTGTCATGTATCTCACACTTGCGATTATGACCTGGATAAACACCCTTAGCCTTTCCCCGACCTCTTTTCTTTTGTACAGTAGATCCTACCAATAATGAAATAAGTAAAAATAATTAAGTAAGCTTTAAGCATAAAATTGGTATTTAGCATATAAACTTTAGGAAAATACTAAGTATTACCTTCGCTGCCCCCATTAATCACACTATTAGAAGAAACAAGTGCTTCATTAGTTGGAGACTCAGATGATGAAGGTGCAACTATTGATTGACTACCACTATCACCTTTATCTCTCACTTGTTTTATAGCTCGCTTCTTACTTTTCTTTGCCATTCACCTATAACGTAGTTAAAATAAAGCCACATCTTTGAAAAGTTGTAATTATTTAGTCAACGAAAACATAATTAAAACCAAGGACCACATATTAGAAATATCAATATAAAGATTAAAAAAAATTGTGATAGATAAACTTATTATAAAAGTTAATAACTAAAAAACTAACTTAACAACACCACCTCTGAATATATTGTAAACTAACTAATATGAAAAGCTTAACAAAATTTTAGAGATCTACTAATTTAATTAAATAATTATATACAAATAACATACACAGCTTCAACAAATTGCTAAAGTTTAGCAACAATATATATATATATATATATATATATATATATATATTACTAAAGTTACTTTTTTACGGTACACATATATCATTATATATCTACAAGACAAAAACTATTATTATACTACTATTATTATATGGTTACAGCTTTTTTTGACTGAAGGGTCACATCTTCAACAAAACAAATACTTTTTTATATATATATATATATATATATATATATATTACTAAAGTTACTTTTTACGGTACACATATATCATCATATATCTACAAGACAAAAACTATTATTATACTACTATTTCTAGTCTTATAAATTTCTAGTCTCCTTGCAGTTTACAGACAAAGGAATAGTCAAGGGTACCCTAATCAATATATATTATTATATATCCACAACAAACACCAACCATTCATTCAAATATATTTTTTTAATCAAAAAAATTTCAGCCATTCATTCATTATCAGCAGCACCCAACAGTCACTGTATATTTATTCAGTGGATTCATTTAACCCGTGCAGTATAACTTAAAACTGTACAAAAAAACAAAAGTGCAGACAAAGAGAGTGAGATAGTGTCAAAGAGAGTGAGATAGTGTAAGTGATACCAGTGGCTCAGCAAGACGTTTGGATTGTGGCAAGTATGGAGAATGATGGTGTAGAGACAAGCAAAGCTACTGACGGCGCAAGAGAGTAATAAGACAAAGTTGCCTTCTTCTTCTTTTTTTAATGTTTTTTTTTTTTGGTTTTGTACTAGGAATTAGGGATTTGTTGAGAAAGACAGATTTGGGCTTGTTTTGTTTTGTTTTGTAATTAGGGATATGTTTACCTGAAAGGAATTTCATATATTTTTGGGTTTTTTAAATTTTTTTTTTTTGTTGAGAAGATGGGTTTGTTAATATTGTTGTACCAACTTTATTTTATTTTTAAAATTATTTTCAACAAATTTATAAGGGTCAGTTATAAAATTTTAAAGTATAAATTAAATTTTTTTTGGATGATCTGAATTTAAAATTTTTTACTGCCAAATTCTAAATTTTGAGAGAGGTGGGGGTAGGAGGGAGGGGTGGGCGGTAAAGAAAAATTTAACCTATGTTGCAATTTTATTCCATCTCAAATAGGAAGTTTCAAAAGTCAGGGAAATATAACTTCAATAATATTGCCAGGTGGATTTTTGTACGAAAATATAACCTCAATATTTAAAAAATAAAAAAATAATTTTGTGTATTTTATTTGGCAAAACCACCCAAGGAAAAACCATTTTTCACTTGAAATCTCATTAACCAAAATTTTTTAAATTAATATTAAAAATGTTGTATACTAACTTGCCCTCAATTTTCCAAAATTATCTTATTTTATAAATAAAATTTATTGATTTAAAATTTTAATTAAAGTTTTCTCAAAAAAAATTTAATTAAAAAGTATTTAAAATATTCTTCCAATCCAATGGTCAGATTTTGGATTTAAGTCTAGAACATTATGGGCATGTGTTGTTGTACCAACATACCAATAAATTTTGATTGGTTACACTCTTCTAATCCAACCATTTGATTGAGCTCAAAATTCATCAAAACCAATATTTTATTCCACTATTTTAATCCAATGGTCAAATTTGACTTTTGACTTTGGCATTTTAAAACTTGAAACAGATAAAGGCATGAAAACCAAAAACCCTTAAAACACTGGCCAATACTTAAAACCCACTTAAAACCTCCTCGATCAACCTAATTTTATCAAATCTAGTGGTCTTGGAACTAACTTTCAATTTAACCAAAAATTTACCAAGTTTAATAGATTTTAACGAAGTTTTATAAGATTTGATTACTCTGTTCTCACAATCTAATTGTCTAATTGTCATTGTCACTTACAAAATCAAATATTTCACCACATTCTACCAATCCAACGGTCAAATTTTGGATCTCCATCGGCCTATAATGAAACTTCAATAACTAAAAATATCCAATACTCTACTAATTTAGAGAGTTATACACTACATAAATATTACGTATAATCAAGAGAATGATATGCAAAATACAACAAAAAACCTACAAAATGACCTCGAATGGATTTGCATATGACTTTTGACTTTGCCATTTTAAAACTTGAAACTGATAAAAGCATGAAAAATCAAGAAAACCTTAAAATACTGACCAATACCAAAAACACACTCAAAACCTCCCTACTCAGTATAATTTGATCCTATCAATTGATCATAGACCCAACTTCGATGGTTGATCATGTTTGACCAAATATTGACCAAGTTTTGTAAACTTTGACTACTCATTTTTCACAATCTGTCCGTCTAACCGATGTCATACTTCACCAACACCAATATCTCACCACATTCTTCCAATCCAACGGTTGGATTTTGGATTTGAGTCTAGAGCATTATGGACATGTGTTGTTGTACCAACACACTAAGAAATTGTGATTGGACACGTTCTCCTAATCCAACCGTTTGATTGAGCTAAAAATTCATCAAAACCAATATTTTATCTTACTTTTTCAATCCAATGGTCAAATTTTAAATCTGACTATGGCACAAGATGGATGCATGTCATATCTGCATATAATGAAACTTCAATCACTAAAAATATCCAATACATTGATAAAAACATGAAAACCAAGAAAATCTTAAAATACTGATCAAAACCCATTTCGTCCCAACATTTTAGGTCAATTCCCATTTTGAAATGGTCCCTGCTATCAACCCACTGACGGAAGCCTCTTATGTGGCAGACGGAGTGCCCTTCTTGCTAACGTGATGCTAATGTAACGCTGACGTGACTATTAAAATATGATTAAAAAATTATTTGGCATTTTTTAAATGACACGTCAGTATTTTAATTAATGTGTAAATGCACTCTTGGTCCCTACATTTTGGGCTATTTCTCGATTTGGTCTCTAAACTAATTTTGCTCCTAGGTCAGTCCTTGACTTTTTAAAATCGTTTTTAAAATGGTCCATACCGTCAACCCAATTACGGAAAAGCTGAAGTGGTAAACAGAATGTACTGTGTACACAATAAATGCTGACATGACTAATAAAATAATATTAAAAATTTTGATTTGTCTTTTTTTCAATGCCATGTCAGCATTTAAAATGCCACATCAATATATAAATTAAAAAAAAAAAATAAAAACAAAAAAAAATTATTTTCTTGATTTTAATTTAAACTAGAAAAAAAAAATGCTTAGTCAATTTTTTAATTTGATAAAAAAATTTATAACAATTTTAGAAAATTTTCTTAGTCACAAATTTCGAATTTCGAATTTTAGACAAAAAAAAAAAAAGGAAAAATAAACCAACCTAATACTCTACTAAATATAAAACCTATTATAAAAAACAAAATAAAATAAAAAACCAAACCCACAAACCTAACCCAAATATCTCTCTCTGCCCCTTGAATTCTCTGACTCTCTGTTTCTATCTTTGATTTGCTCCACTCCAAACCCTCTGCTTCTAACCAAGAGACCCATGGCAAAAGACACCAAACTCCAAACCCAGACACCCATGGCCAAATAAAAAAAAACTCTTTCTTCGATCTACCCAGAAACCCACCTTGTTCTTCTTGATCAAGTTCATGAATTCCTTGGGGACTCTCTTCATGTCGTCGTGCTCGTCTTAGCACTCGAAGTAGATCGACACATGCATCGCCTCCATCGCACAAAACCAGCATCACCGCATCGGAGCTTCGTCGCCAGTTCGAGGCGTGTGGGTCACAGATCGGGTCTGGTAAAGGGTTACGAAATTGGAGGAGATGATAATTTTTTGTGTGTGTTAGGTTGCTAAGAGAGTGGGGAAAAGAATCATCAGATCACTCTCTCTCTGACCTGGGTTTGTTTTTCCCTATGGGTGTTGATTTGTTTAAAAAAAATTACTAATGTCGATGGTGTAGGTCCATTGCAAATATTATTTATTGGGAGGGATCCAATTCCATTACTAATACATTCTTTCTTTTAAAGCAAATCCATAATTTTCAAAATCTAAAAAGTGCATAATGCAATTAAAAAATATTAAAACCTCTACAAAATAGAATAAAAAATATTAAATCGTCTACTTGAAAGCTATAATATCCTTCACCAAACTTGAAAACATAAATATTGGAAGATCAATCATCATTTGAATTAGTATTCTCCTTCTAAGAGCCATCTTCTGTGTTTTCGTCCACGTTTTGATTTCCTCATCCAGTACTGGTCTGCAATATTTTGATTAAACTAAATAAGTATACAAAAAAATTATGACTGTGCAAATTATATGTACAATACATAATAAAGATATTGAAACGTATTAATTTAACATCAACAACAATCCTCCACAATGAATAACAATGGTATTATCAACATCAAAGAATACAAGATTCTTACTAACAAAAACCTTGTAGTTCTCTTGTGAATGAGAACTTCAAAGAATAAATTTTCCACCAACAATCACATTAATAACATTTTCATAATAAACACTACAAATCATATACTTTGCATGGATAGGAAAAGACATACTAATTTAAATAACATATTTTTAATCTAAATTTAGCTATCCTAATAATTGAAATCTATAATGAGCAACTTTACAACTTATTTCAACAACCTCAAGAAAACAGCAAAAAATATTAATGTTGATTATACTAAAAAATATATAGATATACCTGTGTAGTAGGTTCTTGCATAGAATTAAAGCCCATCTACTTTAGTTCATCTCATCATCTTCTTCATTTGCTTCGGCCACATGTGTATTGAATCTTTGAACCTCTTCTTCTTGATAAGGCTCTTCTTCATTTGCAGGCATGTCATAAAGATTTCTTGGCTTGGTCTCAATCACAACGCTCCATGCTGGATCTTTTATACAATTTATGTAGTAAACTTGTACTGCTTGGCACGCTAACACAAATGGCTCTTGTGTGTTTAGCTTACGTGTTCTATTAATACTAGTGATCCCATGACAATCTAGCTTATAACCAATTCCTTCTCGAGCTACATCATACCAATCTAGCTTATAATCTTTGTAGCCTCGGCTTAAGAGGAAAATATCGCAATACCTTCCATGGGACTTTTTTAGCATCCCTTTTACCACCTTTGCTATTTAACTTCCATCTTGAGATTTGACAAACTGAGCACTTATCTGCTTCCGAATGCTCCTTGTAATATAGCATACAATCATTTTTGCATGCATCGATCTTTTCATAGTTTAGACCAAGATCACTAACAATCTTCTTTGCCCCATAGTGGGATATGGGCAATTTTTCACACATTGGAAATGCATCCTTCAATAGCTCCAACAAAATTGTGAATGAGTTGTTGCTCCATGAATTCTTACACTTTATGTGCATTAATTTGACAATAAAGGACAAATTGGAATACTTTTTACATCCCAAATAAAGTGGTTGGTCTGCCTCTTTAACCAATCTATAAAACTCCTTTGCTTCTTCATTTGGATCTTGCGATTCACTCCCACTTGTTTCCTCAACATCTCTCATATGAGAATAAGCATCCCGTATCATATTATGGATATCATCAATACTTTGTTCATCATCACTACTATTATCCTCATTCTCATCACTACCTTCCTCATCCTCATCACTATTTCCCTCTCCATGGAGATGCCATTTAGTATAATCACGCCTCATCCCTTTCCATAAGAGGTCTCTTGTAACTTCAACTCGTGTTCTTCTATATCTATTGTTACAATCATTACAAGGACATTTTATCTTCATATCTTCATCTTTGACACGTTGAAATGCATAATCAACAAATTCTGTTACTCCATTTATATATTCCTCACATGACCTACTAGAAAGACTGATCCAAGATTTATCAACCGGCATTATATCTACACCCGTCAAAAATGACATAAATATTAACAATTATTCCTGTCTAAATTGTGATAGATAAACTTATTATAAAAGTTAAAAACAAAAGCACTAAATTAACAACACTACATCTAAATATATTGTAAACTAACTAACATGAAAAACTTAATTAAATTTTAAAGGTCCACTAATTTAATTGAATAATTATATACAAATAACATGCACTAATAACAGTACCCGATCAAAAGAGAGACTGCTAAAAGAAACTAATAATTTCTTCATTATTAACTCACACAAAAAATCCACATATTCAAAACATTTATATATATATATATATATATATATATATATATATATATATATATATATATATATATATATATATATATATATATATATATACATACCCACACACACACTTTACTTTTTGCCACCTGCCATCACTTTTGAGATAAGGACAAAAACTAGACCCATGACAATATATATTATCTAAATCAAATCACCTAAAGCTTCTATAGATACCATTTCTTTTCCCCTTATCACCTGCCACCATTATGATCTTTTAAGGTGATAAGTCCAATTACAGTAGGCACATGGCCTTACGCGGAAAAACAAGAATTATTTCTTTTCTTTTCTTTTTTTTTTATTTTTCTTTTTCATGGTGGCATGTCAGAACTCAAAGCCCAAGTGCAAAAGAGTTTTTCTTTTTCATCAAGTCCCCTACTTCAGTATTATTACTGCATATTTTTCTGTGTTCAGTACTTTAGGGCCTGTTTGGTACCCATTCCAAACTCACATTTTTACATTTTAAACAACATCACGCATATTTTTACACACTTTTTCACCCACATTTTTAAAAAAAAACTACAAACAACATTTTTCAAACTATTCTACCAAACGCCCCCTTAATCTTTTTCTATACTTTGTGCTTTAAGCATAGAGAGAAGCTGCAAAATTTTCTTAACAAATTGCTAAAGTTTAGCGCAAAAAAAAAAAAAAAGAAGGCTAAATTTACTTTTAATGGTGCACATATATTATTATATATCCACAACACAAATACTATTATTATACTATTATTAAAACTTCAACTTATTGAAAAGTGGTCAATAGTACCATTCATCAAGTCTCCCTGCAATTTCACAGACAAAGAATGGTTCAAACGGTACACTAACTAATATTATATTATTATATATCCACCAAATCAATACACAAGCACCAATCATTCATTCATATATTTTTTTTAATAATAAAAATTCAGTCATTCATTTATTAGCTTTTTGACTCAACACCCAACTATCACTGTATATTTACTCAATGGATTCATTTAACCCGTGCAGTGCAATATAACTTAAAACTGTACAAAAAACTAAAGTGCAAACAAAGAGAGTGAGAGAGAGTAAGTGATATATACCAGTGGCTCAACAACGTAATTGGATTTTAGCAAGTATGGAGAACGATGATGTAGAGATAAACAAAGATACTAACAACACAAGGGAGTAATTGTAAGCCAACGTTGTGTTTTTTATTTTTCTAGTTTTTGGTTTTTGTACTGAGAATTAGGGATTTGTTGAGGAAGAAAGGTTTGGGCTTTTTTTTTTTTTTGTGGTAATTAGGGATATGTTTACCTGAAAGGAATTTCCTATATTTTTGGGCTTTTTAACTTTAACTTTTTTTTTTTTTTTTGTTGAGAAGATGGGTTTGTTCCCATTGTTGTACCAACTTTATTTTATTTTTTGAATTTTTTTCGACAAATTTATAAGGGTCAATTATAAAATTTTAAAGTATAATTTTTTTTTTTTTGTGATGATCTGAATTTTAAATTTTTTGCTGCCAAATTCAAAATTTTGAGAGGGGTGGGTGTAGGAGGGAGGGGGTGGCGGCAAAGAAAAATAAATTTGCTGCCAAATTATAAAGTATACCTTCTTTCTTTCAAAGCAAATTAACTATTTATGACAGTTAGCATGTTTATCATAAATACAATCTCAATTAAAAAAAAAAAAAAAAATTGTGATGAATAAATGTGTGTCACAAATGTGAAAATTAAGGGGGGAATTTTCCCTCCAAAATATTTTAGCATTTTCAATGGCTTCATGTCTGTCACTAATACATTTTTTTTATATTTACGATGGAATCATGTTTGTCACAAATAATAACACCATAAAAAATATATTTTTTGTATTTTCGATGCACAAAGGCCGTCACAAATGTTAATAGTGCCGACGGTGTTTATTCTGTCGTCGTAAATAATACCCTCTTTTATATTTATGATGGAAGATTGTTTGTCACAAATACTAACACCATAAAAAATATATATTTTGTATTTTCGATGTACCAAAGCCATCACAAGTGTTAATAGTTCCGACGGTGTTTTGTTTAGTCATCATAAATAATACCTTACTAGCGACAAACATTTTTATACCGTCGTAAAAAGTAAGGCGGGAACATTTCCCTCCAAAAAAAATCACATTTTCGACAAAAATAATAGGCATCTGTGACAGACTCATTTTGCCATCACAAATGTGTTGATATTTGACGAGTCATTGTCGATGGAAGAGACTTGCCGTCGAAAAAGCTAGTTTTTACGATGGCTTTTTGTAATCGTCGAAAAAGTTTCGTCGCAAATAGCTATCTTTTTTGTAGTGATTAACTTACTTTTTGGTTTCTTCCTTGTCTGCTTCCCAGCTCTTAGGTAGACGCAGTAGCTTATTATTATTACCACAAAAGCAATAATGGGCACAACTATGATGACAGAGTGAGATTTGTTACCATCTTTCTCTGCAAAAACCAGAAATTTTTCACATAAAAATTTCAGGAGTTATAAAATTCATATTAGTTTCAAAACTTGAAAAACTATGCAGGGAAAGTAATAAGGAAACCCCTCCTTCCCTTTCACTTTCTTCTCACTTTACGTAAACTAGGAGAATTAGATCTAAAACCCTAATCACTTAATGGGCTTAGTAAGTTATTAGGCCAAAATAAAAATCTGCAGAAACGCATCTCGATCGGTCAAATTTGACATATTTCGAAATCTTCTTGGGTTTTGTTCTTTATTTAACTTTAACCAATTTTTAAATGCATGGACATCTTCAGATCTTCTAGATTTTGATTTTTTTTTTTAATTCATAATAAATGGTGAATAGCAGACTATTCAAATGGGCTTGGAAAAAAAAATGATCGGTAGTCAAATGGGCTTGGCCATGGGCAAACAAACTCATTTGTCTCTTAACTATTTTATTGGGTCTCATAAAATAAATAAAAATTATTGGGTACTAAACTGTGCTTTGTCATGACTTAAAAATAAATTAAAAACTCAATAGCTATTTATGTTTTTTAGAATTTAATAACTCTTATTTGTATTATGAAAGTTATGTTATAAAAAATACTATCTATGTTTGTTTTGGACTATTTTAGTCAAATTTTCAATTTTTACTAATTTAGTATATTTATTTATAATTTAAATAATTAATAAATTAATTATGACGTCACCATGGTTCGATTTCAGTTTGATCCTAGTCCAATCTTAAAAATCTTGAACCTCTCCTTTTTACGGTTCATTGAATAGTCCGAGTTTCAAAATCATGGGTGGGTTGCTAAGTTCCACAATCGAAGCTAGCGGGTCGGGTGGCGGGTCTCCTTCTCCAAAAATCAAGCCACCCAATCCAACCGCCTTAGCCATTGAAATAGGGTAGATCTACTCAGATCTGGCTAAAACATAGTGGTTTTCACTCAGATCCTTTGAAGATCTTGTGATTTTGGTAAAGATATCGTCATTTTTGCTTAGATCTAGCTATGATCTAGGGGTTTTACTCAAATACGACTCAAATCTAGAGAAAATATAGTGAGTTTTGCTAAAATTTGGCGAAGATCTAGTTTTTTTTTTTTTTGCTCAAATATAGTGGGTTTTGCACAAATTTGGAAAAGATCTAGTGTTTTTTGGCTCAAGAACCTCTGACAGCACTTCATCGGCTTCGACTGACTCGACCACCGACCAACCGAGTCCAATCCAACTTGACCTATTGGTTTTTTGCGGTCGGCGGTGGGTTTCCTTGTCAAAAACCCGATGTCATCGAGTCAATTTCGGGTTGGACATAATTAAACTCGACTTGAACTGACCCGCGGACACCCCTAATCATGGTGGGACAAGGGTTTTAGTTGAAGAGGGATAAGTTTAAACTAAAACGTTGAAGCCAATATTAATTCCAACAATATTAGTGGATAACAATAAATTAATAAATAAAAATAAACCGTTAAAGAGTATATAGCAAGTATAAGAATTAAATAAAACAACATAATATAATTAAATTTGGCGCATTAGTTGAGGATGTTCTAATAATATGCTGCCATTTTATAAAATTTAAGACTACATAGTAACATATAAGAATTTTTTTTTCTTGATTATATTAGGAGAGTTTGGAATTCTCTCAGTAAATAAATTTAAGTCCAAAGCTATTATTAAAAATAAAAAATGTATCTTAGTTTTTAAGGGTGGGCGGAGGACTGGATCAATGATGGATGGTAATTTTTGTTGGCGGGGTTGTGATTGTGTTATGTCAAACTTGGGGTATTTTGCTACATGAGTCAACCCTCACTTGAACCATTTAATAATAATTGTGTTAAAAACTCTATCATATGGTTTGTTTTATAACTTTAAGACTATATGGTACATTTAAGATTTTTTTTTGTGTGATTATATTTGGAGAGTTAGGAATAATTTCAAATAAATAAATTTTAAATTTGTTACGTTTTTAGATCCCTGTAAACTAAATTGTTTAACCTAATTAATTAATCAAGTGAGTACTTAGGTTTATTATTTAGATCTAGGTTGAAACAAAATAATTATATCATACAAAGCAGCGAAAAAATAAATAACAAAACGATATGATGACTCAGGAAAACCAAACCAGTAAAAAATCTAGGAGGATTTAACCTAACTATCCTCAAGGTAAAAAGCAAATCCACTATAAAGAATCGAAGTTTACAATAAAACTTAGACCACTAACATCTTATTGCTACCACATGTAGAACTTACTGACACGACCACGTGCAAGTTTCAAATCTACGGACTCTTTCTCTATTAGGCCTTTGTAACACAAGCACCCACACTTGTGACAAAAAAAAACAAACTCTCCTATTTGTGACTTCAAGACCACCCTTGAAGGTTTAGATCATCAACACCTTTGATGACTAGAGAAGGCAACAACTACTACAACACTAGATCTTGAGATTCTTCAAGGAATAACATCGGTACAAGATATGAGAGTTTTTTAGGTACAAAACCTTAGATACAAAGGAGACACACTCTTCTATTTCTGAAACGCCTAATAAAAACGTGCTTAGGGTTTCTTTTATATACCAGAAGAAGTAGGTCTGCAACACTAATCCTTTTTGGGCTTAAACTGTTGTTGGGCTGGATTTAAAATTCTATAGACCCGTATTTTGATCAGTCAAGCCTGTTCTTCGATTGATCGAACCAGAGAGATTTTTAAATCTTCTTTCTGCAACTTACTTGTATTTGAATCTTGATTTGAATCACCTTGAGCATTGTCTAATAATATCTATAGACTCTAAGATATATATTTAGACAAGTTTGTGTTCATGATTTACCAATTGTTCTAAACTTTTAGAACCTAACAAAATCCAAAGCTATAATTTTTTTTTTATATTATTATTATAAAATTTATCTTGGATTTTAAGGGTGGTGGAGGAAAGGGGTTAGGTTGATGAGGGTTGATAACTTGTGTTGTGCAGTTGTGTTTGTGTCACATTGAAGTTGAGATATTCAGCAATATAGGTTAATCCTAACCTAACTTGTTTAATAATCATATAAAAAACACTAATGCAATTAATTTATTAAGCAGGTTAGCACGATACGACTCATGTGACACTCCCACTAAATATTTTGTGTTTGGTTGACATAAATATGAGTTATATATTTCAAACCATTTAATAAACATGTTATATAGGATGACATAAATATGATTTATTTTTACACATCAAAAACATTTTTTAAAAGAGTTTTAACTTATTATGTCTGCTACTACCGCACACCCTTGGTGCGATGATCACTCCACAAGCATAAGTGCTTGTGTAGTGTGGGGGGTAAGGGTCGGGGTTCAAGTTTTTAGGAGGGAGCTTCACACACATATACACTTAGATTAGGCTAGAGTAGAATTCTATCTTGTATATATATATATATATAAAAACCCTATTACGTCTGCTCTGATGATAGCTTTTTATCATTAGACCAAGACAGCTATTAGTTTTTGGTATAGACAGAAATTGAATCCTAAATCTCTTATTCAATCATCAATGACTTTATTAATTGAGTTAACTAAAACCCACTATTTCTACACATCTAAAGAGTATAGTCCAAAATGATTAACATATTTTTACAATTTTTAAGCACATAAATTATAATAAACAAATACCTACACAAATTCTACTTTATAACAACCTAAGTATAGGTTATACTAATGAGAGCCTTTAGGGCATTGGTCAATAATCAATTTTAGGAAAGTTTTAACAATACTTTTATAAGAAATGAAAAAAATTATCAAAACATTAATTGTTTTTTTTTTTTCCATAGAAATTTTCTTTAAATATATTATTAACCAATACTCTAAGGCATTCGTTAGCACTTCCCTCAAAGTATTAATAGCTTACAATGTAAAAGTTCTTATAAATCTAAATGAATTTTAACAATACATAATCTAAGACAAATAAAATTAAATTAGATTTTTTTTTTCTGAGGAGCGAGTAAAATGGTTAGACTATAGAGTTTCAATGAATAATTGTGATGCTCCCATATTGACTAGATATTCATTAGATGGCTGTGCATAAGTATCGAAATTCCAACGTGTGTTCATGTTATTTTCATCACATAAAAAAGGAGAGAAATAAAAATAAAAATTCTTTTCATTCTTAAATATATACCATCCAAATGACAGTAGGTTCATGTATTTTATCACGTGAAATTCAAGAAAATCATGTGAAATAGTAATGTTTTTGCTAAATTGTCAAAACATTAACAAATGAGAAAATGGGTATAGTGACATAATGAACTCCCCAAAAAAAAAAATCCTCAAGAAATTACCCATAATATTGGTTGCATTTAGCATTTTCATTCATTATTTAGAATTCACATCCAACTTTGCATTTGAGCATTCTCACATGGTCATTGCCATTTTAATCTAAGAGAATTCCCTTTAATTTTTATTCTATGCGGACAAAACTTTCTTTTGTGAGAATCTAAGGTTTTCAAAACCCGGACCGGACCGTATGGTCCGACCCGGTTAACCGTGATCTGTCCAATTCCGGTTCTTTTATCCTTAAGAACCTCTATACGAAGAAAAAACATAAAACCGTCCAAACCGAGGTCAGACCGTACGGTTTTGAGAACCGTAGCCGATTTTTGAGGTACACACGGTTCCTTCTTTTGACCGGAAAATTGATATCGGCCAGTAAATGTTTTGAGTTAAAAAAATTCGAGAGAGAAAGAAAAAAGAAAAAAGAGTCACGTTACCACCGTCACTGAAAATAGAGATTTTTTGATGCTGCAAAACAAGGTTGAGAGCCTAAAAGTTCGAACTGAGATAGAGAGTTCGGACTGAGATAAGGAGGAGCTGGATCTGAAAATTTGAAACTCTGAAAAAAAAAGAGGAAGATAAGAATAAGAATAAGAATGTGTGGAGGTAAATTGATATACTAAGTGGGCTGTAAAGTTGATAAAACGTGTGGCAGGGAACTCTTGGGAGGCGTGAATTACAGGCTGGTAAGTGTTCTACACTTTTTTTATTTTTTAGCTGTCAAGTGTTTTACCTTTTTTATTCATAGGTTTTATCACCATTCACCACTACCACCAGGCAAAAGTTTTTTATTCATAGGTTTTTAAAAAACTACATTTTTTTGCTCTGAATCCAACGTCTCTAACTAATTTACTACTACTATATTAATACAATATATTTTATTGATTGATTTATTTATTTTATAAAGTTAACTAGTCTTCTATTATATAAATATGTTATTGTCCTGAAATTAGGCTAAGACATATTTGCTTAGATATGAATTTGCAATTTGCAATTTGCATTTGTGTTGATGCTTAGAAAAAAAAACTTATATGGCCTTTTAGCAAATAATTAAATTTATGAACCTATAAACAATGTATATTATAAATATATTTGAAGAAATACTATATTGATGTTTGCTTAAGATGTGAAAAATACATTTGAAAGATAAATTTTTATATTTAATTTGACTATTTTAGTTAATTTTATATTTGTATTAATTTAATATTTTTATATATATTTAAAACAATTATTAAAATAATTATGACATTATCACGATTCGACTCCAGTCGACCTTGATTCGACCTTAAAAACTTTAAACTTCTCTTTTTTACGGTTCAATGAACGGTTCAAATTTCAACAGCTTGCTAGCATGGCTAATTATTATTATTATTATATTTTATTTTTATCATCAATTATCTTTAAGTTGACAGGATTGTTTTCCAGATCTAGCATGATATGATTTATGTTGCCATTATGATTGTTAATTTTAATAAGTTGACAATTGGCCATTAATTCTTAGGACTGTTTTCCAGATCTAGCAAGGTGGATGTCTATCCCTTCCCATTACTTCACTTACGCTCTGTTTGTTTCAGCAATGATATTTTCTAGAAAATGAGTTATTTTCTAAAAAACATTTTCTATAAAACTATCTCATTTTCCAATATTTGGTAGCAACTTTAAATGAGTTAAAAAATAACCTCATTACTTCCCTTATTTAGTTTGCTGTGAGATAGAGTTGTTTTCCAAAAAAATTAAATGGAAAACAATCTCCAAAAATAAGCCATACTTTTTATGTTGACTAAAGATAGTTTTCCTTTGACTCATTTTTTTTAATGCTACCAAACACTAGAAAACAAGGAAAACTATCTTTATAGAAGATTTTCCATTGAAACAAACGGAGCCTTAAAACATATTTTGCCCCAGATAATTCTACTTTTATAATTTAACATTTTGTGCATCCCCACTATATAAACTTTTCCAAATACAATATTGATCTTGAGTCCAATAAGCGGGAGATTAGGAAAGACAAACACCTAAACCAATAGTTTAGTCCTTTTTCATTAATGATCTGTTTGGAAGTTTAGAGAGGGAGGAGTGTAGTGGGGAGGAGAGTAGAGTGAAATGATTACCCTCTACCTTATTTGGATATTTTTAAAATTAGTAAGGGGGAAATGAGTAATTAGTCATTTCCCTTATTTGGATGTTTTTAAAATTGGGATGGAGAGGAGAGAAAATGATTAAATAGACAAATTTACCCATATTTGAAAATAAATTGCAACATTAGTCTATGATTAATTGGTTTGTAATTTTGTTAATTTAAAAAGGGTAAATTGGAGAATTCATTTGGTCAATAATTTATCTACTCTACTCTTCCTCCAAATCTCTTCAATTTGGGAGAATTAAAAATGAGGGATTAGAGGTAGTTAAAATTCTCCCAACCCCTCCCCCTCATTCCTTAAAAAACTTCCAAACAAGTGACTTAAATTACTCTCCCTCCCTCTACTCTACTCTACCTCATTTTTTTTTAACATCCAAACATGCCATAAATGACCCTTTTTAAGGTCTATGATAATGTCACCAAATCCACCTTTTCCAAGTTTATTATTTGCAAAGATTTCAGTCCACACTACTCATCTCATCCACAGCGTCGCCTAAAAGAGACGTTTAAGTGCCTTGTTTTGAAGAGCAACGCAATTTACAATAGGAGCAATATAATGACCCCTCAAAAACTGTCTATAAAAAAAAAAAAAAAAATTTAGATGCCAAATACAAACGTAATGCCTATTAGTATATAAAATAACCAGAGTACTTTTATTATGTTTAATAGGTAGTATCGTTTTGTTAAGAATTATTCTCGAATTGTGTGTTTTACATTAATAATTGGGGGTTCTAGAGAGAAAATGATTGGAGTCAAGGGAGGAAAAAAATTTCTCATATTATAAATGGAATCTTATTCCCATAAATATTAGCTAGACCGTAGAGTCTACGTCAAGTGCTCAAGTTGCAGAGCACATTTCACAAAAAAATAAATATATAAAAATAAAGTCCTCTATCCAAAAACGTGTTTCAACTTTCAAACTGAAAGTTGCAGAACATATTTCATTCAAGAAAAAAAATGTTAGCGAGAGAGAGAGTCATACAAGTTTTCATCGGAGATAGATCAAGGTGGAGGTGGCGGCAAAGGTGGCATAAATTGGTAATTGAGTGGAGGCTGATTCGTTGTTGGCTGTTGCGACTATATATATAGTGAAGGGGTTGTGAAGTTTGATGTTAAAACTTAAAATTTATTTCTATATTTTTTTGGATTTGAAATTTTGATTTAAATATTTAATTAGGACTAGGAATCCTAATTAAGAATGGATTTTGATTTAAGTGTTTTTTTAGGATAAAGTTTAGTTACAAACTTAAAATACAACTTGCTTTAAGAATATTAATATTGCTATATATTTGAAAAATCTAACTGTTAAATTGTATGTTTTTTATACTCTTAACACACATGTCAAATATTATGTTAATCGGATGTTATTTACTACATGATACATAAACTTATTTTTTATGCATAATTTTTTACTACAAAAACTTGCAATTCAAACAATTGATTAATAACATAGAAATTAATTTTTGGGCTTTATCCTTTTATTTTATTACAAATTTTTTTATGGGCTAAATATTGGGCTGTGATACCACTGAAATAAGTACAATTTTTTTTTTGTCAAAATCTTAAGGGGACCGGTGATTAAGTTCTTCCTAATTGTTAAGATGATTTCATTTTTTTACCACTATTAAGTCTATTAGTGAAGGAATTTTTCAAAGGTGAGGGCCTCCCCTTGCTTCGCAGGTTATCCCAGTGAATACCATTGCGTGCATTAGTATTGGAATTGAAAGCTTTTGCAGGTCTTTTTGCCAAAGACATGGGTATTATGAATGTTCGTGAAGGAGATTCTATCACAATAATGACAGCTCCTTTGGAAATCCTGTTCAAGATACCAGAGCTTTAACCACATCTTTTTTGAGCGATACCAAGTTTCTCATTCCATAGAAAGAGTAACACAACAGCTCATCTCCTAGCTCGTAAAGCTAAAGAAATAGCTGATATTGTTATTTGGTTTGGTAGTTTTCTTCCAGGATGTTTTTGTTTCAGATCAATTGTAACTTGTAATCCGTTTCCTTTTTCATTTGATTAATACAAAGTCTTGCCAGTTTCTAAACAACAGAAAATGCCATTAGATCAAATAGGTATATATCTTTCATTCATCGAATAGGTTACATGAAAGTGGCAAACTCTACTGTTTGTTGCAATCAGTCCGCTTGAAGGGGAGCATCATTGTTTCCCTGTCAAACCCAATCAAGAAATTTGCTTGAACAAAGTTGCCATATATTCTTACGCTATCCCAACCTGCCAAAGCAGTATTTGAAGAACTTGTAATTCCAAAGCAGTAAATTTCATGTTGTTTAAGCGGTTGACTAAAAGTTTGTATTGGCATCAACTCCACATCTGCACCTTCAAAATGGACAGTCAATACTGGTCCATTTTGATTATTAATTTTAGTTCTATAGCAAAGATATGTCTCCAGCAAAATAGGGTCCTTAATGGGATCAATTGAAATTTGCTTCTTCACTTCCACCACAATGCGATCATAAAAATTTAGTGGCAAAACCAATGTTGGTATTCCTGAATCGATAAGTGTGTTGCCCTCAGAAACATTACCTGAAGAGTTAAAGGGCACATATGTGCCTCCAACACTAATTCCTTCTAGTGTCACATAATTGAGACTTGAATGGTCATCTTTCTTTCCCTGGGCTACTAAAGGTGTTGAGACCACACCATCACCCACAACTTTACTGCCATTGCCAAAACTTATCTTGCTTTCAATATAAGGATGAGCACTGAATGGCAACAAGCAAGAAGAAAAGCTCTTGCTACCAGAGAAGGAACCAATTTGTGAAGTGAAGGTCAAAGGCCCCGGTGCTAACCCAATGATTCTCGTTGAATGGTCATTCTTTAATCCAAAATTGTTGTGCCCACATCCAAAAGTAGTGTCAAAGGAAACTACTTTCCCTGACGTAGAAGTGATGGTAGCTTTTTCTTTGGCCATAACACCTTTGGTTAAACCAGTTGCATATCCACAATCATAATTGCAAATATTTTGAGGAGAACACGTGGTTGTCTCTGTTTGATGACATTGTTCTGAATGACAAGAAATTTCACTGTATGTGGAAGACTTTTGAGGATCGAACTTGGGATTAATCTGATTGAAGCAGGCATCACAAGGTAGACATTGTGTCCACACAAAGTCACTAGCTGTATTGGCAAGACCATAGATGTGTACTGGTTGAGTTCCAATTGAGATCTTCATGAGATGCTAACCTTCGTATCTTGTTATTTGTGCTTAGGGGACGTTATTATCAGTTGTAGCCAAAAAGCCTATAACATAATATGAGAGAAGAGTAGCAACAAGAACGGAGCTAGGATTCGAAGTCAAGGGGTGAAAATATAATTTTTCTTAGGCTTATTTTCTAAAATCTTAAACATATATACCTACTATTTAATATTTTAGAAGAAAGCATGGATGAAATCTGACACAGCTTGTTGTAAGGTTAAATTTATTCAACCATGTGTTGGCTTTATTCCGTGCCAAATTTGCTTGTATAATTTCAGTAATTAGAAACCCTTTATTTAGGTGGGAATAATGTAAGAGTTGTGTGTAAGAGAGTATGAAGATTTGATCAAGTGTGTGCATCAAGAAGCATTCTCGCGACTAACTCATGAGTGGTGACTCTCCAGAATCATGCACACGTGTGAAGTATGCAAGAGGTTCAAGGGTCAGGAAAACTAGATTACTACAGGACAAAAAGTACAGTCTGGCCATTCTGTTATTTGGCGATTGGAACTCGCAACTCATCCCAGTCGCGAGTCACTCGCCAAAGCCCCCTATTTTGCAAAAAAATGACTTTTCACATCCCTTCTCATACCCTACTATAAAATGCACTTATACCCACGAAATGTAGAGAGCTTCTAGAGAGAATTTTGAGAGATAAACCCTAGAGAACAATAAGATTGATTCACCCACAATCTTATATTTTTTATTCTCAAATTTCTCTACTTTTACCCTCTCCATTGTCATACCCTTGAGAGGATATTTAACCAAATTCTTACCTCACCATATTCATATAAGTGAGAAGGTTATTTGGTGCTTGGGAAGCAGTTTAGGTAGGATCAATTCATTTGGTTGATGCAATGAGCTTATTGTGGGATTCGGAAAGCTAGAGAAGACATGGTTAGACTTAGCCTTGTTGGAGCAAGAAGCTTGGAGGGCTTAGGTGCATCAGGTAGATTAGGCTTGGAGGGTCTATTGCTATTCATGTATCCCAACTAATTTTCTAGTAGATCATTTTATTGCTTGGAGGGCGGCGGAGAGGTTTTTCGTGGGATTCTTCGGTTTCCTCTCTTGCCGGTGTTATCTTGCGTTTGCATCTCTCTATCTTTTACATTTTGCATTTAATTACTGCTGTGTTATGATTAATTATGGCTTAAAGTAGTTTGATTGTTTGGGTATAGCTTATATTTATCATTTCGCACATACATTGTTTGATTATAAGCTTGTGTTGGTAATTTTGAAATTGAAGGGGGTCTAAACATTCACTAGTGTTTTACACACCAAGTGAGCATTCAATTGGTATCAGAGCGGGTACACTTTGTTGGATTTCTATATCCTAAGTGCGATCCTTGACCCTAGGATGGATAGGTCTCAATCCCTAAATGCACCTCCCTTCTTTAATAGGAGCAATCCTTTTGGAAAGTGCGTATGCGTGCATTCTTGTGCTCTATTGATGAGAACATATGGGATGCTGTTGAGAATGGTTGGGATAAGGTAGCCCATGCAGTGGCTAATGCTAATAGTAAAGCTTTAAATGCTATGTTTTGTGGTGTCTCATCCGATGAATTTTGATAGGCCAAGAATGTATTGACCCCTTGTGATGAATTAATTGATTAATTAGCCAAGTTTATTAATTAATCAAATTAACATGCAATGCATGATAGCATAAACAAATCACCAATTAACTAAAGTATGCAGCGGAAAATAAATTGACACGGTGATTTGTTTACGAATGGGGAAAACCTCTAAGGCAAAAACCCTACCAGGTGATTTTAAGGCCACCACTCCTAAGAATTCACTATTATTACAACAAGCGGTTGCAAGTAAAGAATCCCAGTACCTTATACCAACCTACAGTTGAACCCTTACCCCAATATCTAATTTGATTTTTTTTTTTTTGTATTGACAATCTTTCCTTTCAATGCACGGCTCCCAGTATATGACTAACCAATTGCGCGGATCTTAGTATGCGACTTCAATCACCAACTAGAGAAGGTTGTTGGCTACAAAGTTCTTCCATTCATCACACGATGAAGATCGAGAAGCTCCTTGGTCACAAAATTCTATGGTGCACAAACACAACAGCTTCTTTACAAGAAAGATGAATTTGGACAAATTCTGTCTCCAGTCACAATTTGCATAAACAAACTTTGCTCAACACTTGTGCAACTTGTGTCACCTTTAAGAATGCATCTATGAAGGAATAGGACTACAATGCATTTCTTGAAAAGATCGGAGAGTATGCTAGAGTTTCTAAAGCAACCATTAGAAAAATGAAGAAAGAAGAACATGACTACAAGAGCATACTAGTGAGGTATAAAGAGACAAAATGTGAAGTTGAAGCGATAAATGAAGAGCTAACGAATGCCTATTCTAGGATCAAGTTTCTTGAGCTTGAGATTATTCAAGCTAATGCCAAAGTGGAGCGTGTAACTTCAAAGAAACTTGATGAGGTGCTTGCTTATCAAAAGCCCTCTTGCGATAGAAGTGGCTTGGGATACACTAAAGAAAGTAGCTCAAGCACTAATGTTTCTAAGGAGATGAAGTTTGTTAAGGCCAAAGAACCGGTGGTTACAACCCTTCTTGTTAAGAATGTGAAGGTCCAGAAGAAGCCAAATATGGTTACTCAAAAGGTTTTTGACAATGCCTCCAAATCCATTTATGGCTAAACCCAAGGCAAAAGGGAAGCCACTTCCGAAGGCACAAAGAGGATCTTAAACTCAACACTTTTGCCATCATTGTGGAATTTGAGGACATACTAGGTCAAATTGCCACAAGCTTCAAGCATTGAAGAATGCAAGCTCTCAAAGGCCAAGAGGACAAGGAAAGGGAAGGGGGAACCACAAGTAATCAAAAGGGCGGGAAGTAGATCCCCAGTATTGGTGATGTGATGAAGATGATAGACACCATCACTTATTTTTTGGTCAACTTCACCCTAAGGTTTGAGAATCGTCACTTAAGTACCCAATCCTCTAAGGATATCACTCCAAACGCACATGCCGTGTGGGTGAAAAGGTACTCATGCATAAGCATTGTAACATGTCCATGCATTAATTCTTTCTATATGTTGTGACATTATTGGTTGTTTGCTTATGTTTTTCATTCTAGCATGTTTTTACTATTTTTGTTGTTTAATAGTTTTGAATGTTTGTTTGTTTTTTTTATCAATCTCTACTTGCTTTGTGTCAAAAATCCAAAAACACATAAAAAGTAGCAAATTCAAAAAGTTTGATCAGCATTTTTGTGTATTGTCACATGCATATTTAGCCTTGTACCTCCGTACCAATGGCTTTGTGCATTTATGAGCTTTGCTTATTTTTTATGCACTTATATCTTTGTGGGGAAAATCTTGACATCTATGTGACTTTTGTAAATAGATCTTCAAACTTATAATGAATGGTTAGATAATAGTTTTGTTGATCTTGAGACATGCATCGACTTGTGTCTATATATCTTTCCACTCCTTTATGTTTTTGCTTATAACTCAACTAATGTCAAATCTCGAAAAGAGATAATAAGCTGCAAAAGCCGTCACACATACTAGTATTTGATTAGGAAAAAGGGAAAGCGATTTGTATTGATAATGTATGGTACCCAAAAAGCCAAAGGCTTGTTCATCAAATTAAAATATCAAAAATTTCAAGCATCGATCTCTAAAAGATATGTATTGTACTAAAATGATTAAATGTTATGAATTGTGTTAGGACATATGTGAGACTTGTTAAAGACATATGTTATGTAAATTGGCTAATCCTTTGACAAAATGCACTTTTCTTGTAATTGGGTATATCTAAGATGAGTTTAGTACTTTAAGAAACAAGAGTTTAAGTTTAGTATTGAAGCCATGTGAATCTATCCAAGAAAAAAATGAAGAAGTATTGTTCATTAAAGCTTGACAGATAGCTCGACAAATCTATTTCTATCGAGGTTTGATGCTAATGCTTGATAGCATCTCGACAGAAGTTATATCTATCGTGAATTACGAAATTTAGATTTTCAGATCTGATTTCATGCATATCTATGTGTATTTATGTAGGGTTTCTTTTCTCACAATCATAAACATATATAAAGATTATTTTAAGGGTCGTCTCAAGTGATGCAAGGTGATGCAACTTGATGCAAAGTCATTGTGCATAAAAATTGTAACTAGAGACAAAATTTGCCCTAGTTCATCATATTCTCTCTAGAATCTATTGCGTCTTTGGGCCAAAGGTTTTGTGACCAAAGAGCTTCTTGATCTTTATTGTTAGATGAACTGAAGAACTTTTGCAACTAACATCTTCTTTAAGTTGGTGTGTTAGTCACGTACTAGGATCCATTCAACTTTGGTTAGTCACGTATTGGGATTCGTGCATTGAAAGGAGAGATTGCCTCTACATCACAAGTCCAATTGGGTATTGGGGTAAGGGTTCAACTGTAGATTGGTATTAGGTACAAGGATTCCTTTTACTTGTAATTGCTTGTTTTAATAATAGTGGATTCTTGGGAGTGGTGACCTTAAATTCACCTGGTGGGGTTTTGCCTCGGTGGTTTTCCCCATTCGTAAACAAATCGCCTGTGTCAAATTTATTTTTCGTTGCATTTTAACTTGGTGATTTGTTTATGCTACCATGCTTGTTGCATGTAATTGAATCTAAATAATTCATTTGGTTAATTAATTGATTAAGTTACCAAAGGGGTCAATACATTCTTAGCCTATCAAGTGGCATCAGAGCGGACACACTCTGATTAGGGTTAATCTTTGCTGTGTGATTTATTGACCCCTGTTTGTCATGGATAGGGGAAAGTCTCTTATTATATCTCTTTTATTTGATGACACTAACTATGCATACTAGAAAGTAGGCATGAGAGCTTTCTTGCAGTCTTTAGATGAGAAGGTGTGGCAAGCTGTGGAGATTAGCTGGACTGAGCCAAAGGAAGCGCCGACTGATTAAGATGATTCCAAGATCAAAGCGGCAAACTTCAACAGCAAAGTATTGAATGCTCTATTCAGTGTGGTCACCAATGAAGAGTTCAAAAAGATATCCTTTACTAAAACTGCTAAGGAAACATGGACTATCCTCTAGACAACCTATGAAGGGACTAAGGCTGTCAAGGATTCAAAACTTCAAAGGCTTACTATGAGCTTTGAAGAGATTAAAATGGAGGATGATGAGTCGTTTGACGAGTTCTATGCTAAGCTAAAGGACATAGTCAGCTTTGCCTTTAATCTTTGGGAAACCATTCCCGAGCCCAAGGTTGTAAGAAAGGTGCTAAGGTCTCTGCCTAAGAGATTTCATGCCAAGATCACTATCATTGAAGAATCAAAGGATATTGACTCTATTCCTTTGACAGAGCTGGTTGGCAACTTGCAAATCTATGAATTGGGTTTGACTAGAATTGGGAAATGAAGCAAAGTTAAGAGCATGACACTGAAAGCCAAAAGCAATGAGATTGATGAGTCTTCTGATGATGAAGATTCTAAGATGAAATCCTACATCACTAGGTAGTTCAAGAAGTTCATGAAGAATGCCAATACAAAAGGATTTGACAAGGATCATAAGCAATCTAATTCGTTTCATTTCAAAAGCCAAGACAAAGGAAAGAAGGATGCTAAGGATGACAGTTAGTACACTATTCCCTCTAGACCAAAGTGTTTCAGATGTCAAGGTTTTGGATACATGAAGCAAAAATGTCCAACATATCTTAAGTCTATTGGGAAAAGCAAGGCCCTTGCTGCTACCTTAAGTGACACCAAGCCTGAGGATGAGTTAGATAACAGTGATGATGAAGGAATTTTAAATGCCTTCACTACTATAGTTGACCCCACTGATGGGGTTTCGGAAGCAGTGGATGATGAAAAGGATTGGTGGATTCTAAAAAGAGTTTGAGAAAATGGACGATCAAGATGACATCCATACAACCTATGCAAAATTATACAATGTTTCTAAGAAGCATGAGAAATTGTACAGGCTGGCCACCAAAAAGCTGAGCGATGTGGAACTTGATCGAGAAGAGCTTTCCAAAAAATTTGATGAAGCAAATCAAACCATTGGAGTTTTGCAATTCGAGAACTTCCTTGCTGAGAAGACAAAGAAGCTTGAAGCAGAATTGTTCCAGGTTAGAGCTTAATTGGAAATGAATTCTAGTGCAAAGCTCAATGAGATGCTAAGCTTTTAGAAAGTTGCTTCCGAAAAAACCAGCATGGGGTATGATTTCTCTTCTCCTAATATTGCCACATCTAGTACACTGTATTTTTCTCACCTACTAATAATGTTAATTTTGGGAACAAAGAATGTAAAACTGAAATAACTAGTGAGAACGTAGACAAGGACAAATCTATTCTAGGAGCACCTCCTAAAGTTGATAAGAAAGAGACTAGAAACCCTAAGACTAAGAAGGTTAACAACAAAAACTCTCAACTGAAGAAGCCACATCTTTGTCATCACTGTAAAGCTTCAGGGCATTCTCATCCAAATTGATACAAGTGGTTAGCCACTTAACAAAGCAATAGTATGCACTCGTCCGGAAACCAACTTCAGTTTCCATCCTCTCTTGCTCCTCTTGGAGATCTTCTCAAGGCCCTCATGTTCCTTTCGAACTTGAACGGTTTCAATTCTTCATGCTTTGCTTTGTTTAATATGTTTTTGCTTTATTTTGTTTCTCACAAAAATAAAAAATAAAAAATTGAAAAATCAGAAAAATACAAAAATAGTGTGTGCTTTGTGTACATTGGTACTTGTGTACCTTGGATGGCCATTATAACAAAGTTTTCTAAACTTTGTATTTTTTGTAACTTAGATGAGCATCTCAATGCACAGCTAAGAAAGTGAGCTTTGTGGCTCGTATTTGTGATGAGTACGATTAAGTAATCTCTTATACTTAACACTCATATCACTCTTTTTGATGGGAATGACTAAAAAATCCTAATAGAAATGTATAAATAAACATCTCACCACTAAAGCCCGCTAATCATGAATAACATCTGTATGCTTCGGCATTGCAAAATTGTGATATTTAAGCTTATATAATTGGGTATTTCTTCTCTCTCTTATATGCTCATGTATGATATGCTCAAAAAGAAAAATATGCAAAGAAACACAAAAGCAAAAAGAATCAAAATATTTTTAAATTTGGTTGCAGCGTGTTTCTAGGAGATGTGAGAATTATAAGATATTCCTCGAAAGTGATAATTCCTATCAAACAATTATGATTGTGTGTAAATGATATTGATTTTCTCATATCTCAAATCGTCATAATATAAAGGCACTTATGTAATCTTGCTATGTTTTCACACACAACATGCAAATTCTTTGTCACTCTTGATATATATGCAGGTGCAATGTGATTTGACCATCATAAGGAATACATGTGTTAATTATTGGATTAATCATGATTTGTATCGCATACAAAATATACGCAGCGAAAAAATAATGGATCTACTTCATTCGCAATTGATAACATGCACTATGTAAATTTCAGAATTTAAGAACAAGAGAGCGTACCTTGAAGCAGTGAATTTCAAAATAAAGATCAGAAGCACTTGGGAATATTTTTAATATTCACTCTAAGCCCACTAACGCCCAAGAAGTATGGTTTCTCAATCAGTTTTCTAAGGGAGAATAATAGTGTATCTCTCACTCACATATACACAATTTCACAATAGTGTTACACACAAAAATTTTGTATGTTTCTTCCTTTGTATCTAATTGGGCTGGCCTTTTAGGCATTTTCAATTGGGCTTAAGTGTGTGGCTTGGAGTGGGACCAAAAGAGACCAATAAGACTCTAGCTCTAATGAGCCTCAAGCTTTTTTGTCAACTCTTGACAAGTCCAAAATTACCATTAACTAAATTTAGTACCACTATATAAATATAATTGCACTCTTGGCCTTATTTATAAATTATATTCCAAGACTTTATTATACATGCAACCCCTTCATAAAATATTCGTAGTAATACAAAGTCATGAATGTAGACTGCCACTTTGTAAATTACTACGTCTTAATTCCTTGAGTACTCGGTTTAATCCTTTAATGTTATTCATCATATATTTATGAAATCCAATTTTCATAAATATGTACTCTGAATAACCAAACCCATTAAACTTATCTCAAGGGAATATTTTATATCTCCGTTAAAAGACTATGAATTTCATTTTGAGAATATATGTTCCATCAACACTAAATGTGGCTATCCAACATATTGAGATTTTGATCGTGACATTAGATCTCACTCTTGATATATCAAAGTAACTTACACCTTATGATCGGGTCCATTATTCTCTCAGAATTAAGAGTTCATGTAAATATAAGTCGTGAGTTTATTATTCATTTGACAGTCGTTAGAAGAATAACAAAACTCATAGAGGTCCAGTTCAATATGTTTTAACTCTTAAAACATATCAACATATCAACATACCAACTAGAAATCTCTATTTCCATGATCAAGACAAATCATCTTAGTTGATATGTTATAGTCTTCATAGATGAAATGCTCAATTTCATTACCTACTACAAACTAAAATTCTAAGTTTACAAAGAACCTATGATCTATATCTTCTGTAATTAAATCACATAGATCACATACAATGCATCTCATGGACTATATGATAATGTCCTAATATTCATGTTACTATTATTTTATATAATAATAAAATAACTTTATTAATCACAACATAATGTTATACATAGTGTCATACATAACACCACACAATAGGATTTAATGGCACACATCCTAACAATCTCCCACTTGCCCTAAAAACTATTGTGCATTAACCTAACTCCCATCTCCTCCAAATGTGACTTGAACTTTGGGGCAAGACTTTGGTAAATGGATCCGCTAGATTCTTTACATTATCAATCTTAGCTACTACTACATCTCCACGAGCAATAATGTCTCAACTGAGGTGGTACTTTTTCTCTATGTGCTTTCCTTTCTTGTGATTCCTTAGATCCTTGTATTGTGATTCCTTAGATCCTTGTATTGTGCAACCACTCCACTATTGTCACAAAACAATGTGATAGGAACTTGCTCAATACTCACAACACTAGGATCAGAAAGGAATTTCTTGAGCCAAACAGCTTCCTTTGCTGCCTCACAAGCAGCAACATATTCAACTTCCATGATGGAGTCGGCAATACAAGATTGCTTAACACTTCTCCAACTTATGGCTCCACCTCCCAAGGTGAAAACAAAACCTGAAGTGGACTTTCTAAAATCTAGATCTGACTGAAAATATGAATCTGTATAACCAATGGGAATCAAATCTTCATTATGGTAAACAAGCATATAATTTCTCGTTCTCCTTAGATACTTGAGAATATATTTTACAGCTTGCCAATGTTTAAGTCCTGGATTTGATTGATATTGGCTAATCATGCCAACTGAATAATAAATATCCGGCCTAGTACAAAGCATTGCAAACATGAGACTTCCCACTACAGAAGCATAAGGAACTTGTCTCATTGTATTCTCTTCCTCAAGAGTCTTAGGCCTTTGGTCATCAGACAGAGAAACTCCATGTCTAAAAGGAAGTAATCCTTTCTTAGAGTTTTGCATGCTAAACCGTACTAGAAACTTATCTACATATCCAGCTTGTGATAAACCTAACATCCTATTCTTTCGATCTCGTCAAAGTTTAATCCCTAGAATATAGTTAGCTTCACCCAAGTCCTTCATATCAAATTGGCTTGACAACCAAACTTCAATCGATGACATTACCCCTACATCATTTCCAATGAGTAGAATATCATCAACATAAAGCACTATAAACCTTACTACTTTGTCTCAATATCTTTTGTACACACATGGTTCATCTAGATTTTTTTCAAAACCAGATGATTTAATTGCTTGATCAAATTTAATGTTCCATGATGTAGATGCTTGCTTAAGTCCATAAATGGACATTTCAACTTGCATACCATATGCTCTTGGTTCTTTGCTATGAAACCTTCCGGTTGCAACATATAGATTTCTTCTTCAAGATTACCTTTAAAAAATGCAGTCTTGACATCCATTTACCAAATCTCATAATCATAATGAGAAGTAATGGATAAGAAAATTCTGATAGATTTAAACATGGCTACTGGCAAAAAAGTTTCATCATAGTTAATTCCTTCTTTTTGTGTATATCTTTTCGCCACTAGTTTTGCTTTAAAGGTTTCAACCTTTTCATCTATCCCTCTTTTCCTCTTGTAAACCCATTTGCAACCAACAGGTTTAATGCCGTTAGGCTCCTTTACAGGATCCCAAACTTGATTGGAATACATAGAATCTAATTCAGATTTTATAGCTTGGATCCAATGATGTGCGTCTATATCATTTATTGCCTCCTCATAAGTGTAAGGATCCAATTCAGCCTCTTATGAGATAGCGTTATAAGTTTCTCCCAAACCTATAAATCTCATAGGAGGCCGAATAGTTCTCTCACTACGACGAGGTATCTGTGTACTAGACATCTCATGAGTAGTATCTTGTGGTGTATCTAATACAGCCACATCATCCCTAGTTTCATCCATTGGTTGTTTAACTACAAGTTCATCTATTTTAGCCAAAAGAACTTTACTTCTATGATTAAAATTATTCACATAATCTTCCAAAAATTTGGCATGAGTGCTAACAAACACTTTGTTATCTTATGATTATAGAATAAATTACCCTTAGTTTTCTTTGAATACCCTAAAAATATGCATACTTCCGTTTTTACTTCCAACTTATCGGACTTCCCTTTTAACACATGTGCTGGACATCCCCAAATGTAGAGATATTTCATACCAGGCTTGCGCCCACTCCACAATTCCTTGGGTGTGATGGGAACAGATTTTGATGGAACAAAATTCAAAATATGCATTGCAGTTTTTAGTGCATATCCTCAAAAGAAAATTGGTAAAGTTGAGTAACTCATCATGGACCTAACCATTTCCAAAAGAGTTAAATTCCTACTTTCCACTACACCATTTTGTTAAGGAGTTCCAAGTGCAGTCAATTGGGATACAATCCCATTTTGAATTGGGTAATCCTTAAAATCCCTAAGAAGGTATTCGTCACCTCAATTAGATCGAATGACCTTTACACGCTTACCTAATTGATTCTCAACATTAGCCCTAAACTTTTTGAACTTTTCAAAGGCTTTGAACTTCCGTCTCATTAGGTACACATAACCATATCTTGAGTAATCATCTGTAAAAGTGATGAAGTGCTCATAACCTTCTTTTGCTTGAGTTGATATAGGACCACATACATCTGTATGAACTAATTCAAGCAACTCTTGGGCTCTTCTACCTTTTGCATTAAAAAGTCGTTTGGTCATTTTACCCTCCAAACAAGATTCACAAACTGAAAATTAATCAAATTCCATAGGCTGTAAAAGTCCACCTTTGATTAGTCTTTGAATCCTATTTAAATTAATATGACCCAAACATAAGTGCCAAAGATATGCATCATTAGAAGGAAACTTTCTCTTTAATGATTTTACATGAGAGTTATTATCTAATTCAGAATTGTATAATTCATGATTATCAAGAGTTAAAATATAAAGACCATCCACAATATTGCCAGAACAGATAAACATTTTTATCATTCTTTATTACAATATTGTCTTTCAGGATAACACAATATCCATGTTTACCTAAACAAGTTGTAGAAATTAAATGCCTACGAACATTAGGTACACACAAACAGTCTTTCAATATTAAAACTCTAGACTCAAAGCATAAATTAAACACTTCAACAGCTACAACTGGAATTCTGCTTCCATTCGCTAAGGTAAGAAACAATTTCCCTTCATTTAGCTTTCTGGTCTCCTGGAACCCCTGCAAAGAATTGCAGATATGATTAGTACAACCTGAATCCACACACCAGGAATCTGTGGGATTCCGTACTAAGCATATTTCAAGAAGGAATGTACTTTTCATAATGTTTGAAGTTAGTTCTACATCCTGCATTTGATGTTGTAAAACATTTGAAATAAATGCTAGAATATAGCATTTAACAATCTCATTAGATTTCCGCCAACGATCATATTGCTATTTTTCTTAAGAGGAGCATCTAATGAAGGAACATTAGGATATGGTTGAGTAAGCACATACTTGTGCTCTTCGACAGTAAGAACAATATCCAAATTTCTTTTCCAATTAACATAGTTAGATCCAGTAAGTTTGTTTTGATTAAGAATAGCAATAAGTGGACTAAATGATGCCATGATAAAATCTGAAAATAATAAACATGAATATAATAAGTAAACTGGACATTATCAATTTAGCATATAAGCATATAGTATGGAACTTTAATAAAACCATAATATAATATATGCAATGACAACCCAATCCCATGTTTATAATTCCTTGGTAGCAAGTTTATTATAAACACTATGATTGATTGAGAACTATTCTCATATTTAGTGTTATCATGATAACTCTTATCAAACACTAATAATATGCCGTATTACCTTTGGCCTCTAAGTAATAACGACATAGCTCCTTTGGGAGGTTAACATTACACTTAATCTAGTGTACATCATTATCTAGAATCATGTGTAGCCATATTTCATCTCTCTTTATAGTGTTTAAACTTGTAGTACCATGGAACAAAACACCCTCCTTTGGGATTGCGAGCCATATAAGCCAAGACGTGGTACTTGTCCACACTACTTTAAATGAGTAAGTTCAATCTTGTAATACTATGAAGTAAACACGCTTCTTTGGGATCGTAAGACATATACGTCAAGACGAGGTGCTCGCCCCAAGCTACTATGAACTGATAATGGAAGCCGTGAAATCCAATCCTTGTATCTCTCTCCCACTAGATGCTTGAAGTTAAATGTTTTTAATTAGAAAACATAAGTAAACTAATCACACATAGCCTCGCACTTTTAAAATTTTAAAACACTTAGAAAAATTCTAAATTCTCAGTTTTCAATTGATCAAATGTGCCCCTTGATTGGTCGAAAAAATTAAAAAATTCGAACTTGACAATTTGCCTGTCTCGATCGGTACTCGATCTCTTCTCGATCGATCGAAAAATAAAATTCGATCAATCGACTAGCAATTGGGTATCAATCGAATCAAGCAGATTGGCCGTCAATTCACTCGATCGATCAAAAGCAATTTTCGATTGATCGAAACTTGTGAACTTCGAATTTCCAGAATTTTTCTAAGGCAGTTTTCAATGGTTTTTCATGAACAAAACAATCATCATATGAACATGATAGATAGAGATTGATATCAAAACTAAATTCTATTGATGTTATAGCCTTAAAGTTCAATTTAACAAACTTAAATTCAAATCAAAATAATATCATAACATCAATATTACTTTTTATCAAACCATAGTTTCAGCCAATCATGTAGAAAATCAAATGTATAATCTTCTAACATCATGAAACTATCATTTTGATTCCAAAACTCACAAAACATGTTATACTAATTGGAAATTGAAGACCGCTCAAATACCAATTGTTGGATTAATCATGGTTTGTATAGCATACAAAACATACGCAGTGGAAAAATAATGGATCTACTTCATTCACAATTGATAACATGCACTATGTAAATTTTGAAATTTAAGAACAAGAAAGCGTACCTTGAAGTGGTAAATTTCAAAACAAAGATCAGAAGCACTTGTGAATACTTTTAATCTTCACTCCAATTCAACTAACGTCCAAAAAGTGTGGTCTCTCAATTAGTTTTCCAAGAGAGAATAAGAGTGTATCTCTCATTCACATACACACAATTTCACAATAGTGTTACACACACAAAAATTCTGTATGTTTCTCCTTTTATATCTAACTGATTATCTAATTGGGTTGACCTTTTGGACCTTTCCAATTGGGCTTAGGTGTGTGGCTTAGAGTGGGACCAAAAGGGACCAATAAGACTCTAGCTCCAATGGGTCTTGGGCTTTTCTGTCAACTCTTGACAAATCCAAAGTTACCATTAACTATATTTAATACCATTATATAAACATAGTTACACTCTCGGCCTTATTTATAAATTATATCCCAAAATTTTATTGTACATGCAACCCCTTCATAAAATATTCATATTAATACAAAATCATGAATGTAGACTACCACTTTGTAAATTACTACATCTTAATTCCTTGAGTACCCGATTTAATCCTTTAATGTTATTCATCATATATTTATGAAATCCAATTTACATAAATATATACTTTAGTAACTCCTTACTAAAGTAGTTAGACTTAACACTCTTAATAACTAAACCTATTAAATTTATTTCAAGGGAATATTTTATATCTCCGTTAAGAGAATATGAATTCCATCTTGAGAATATATGTTCCATCAACACTAAATGTGGCTGCTCAACATACTAAGATTTTGATTCTGACATTAGATCTCACTCTTGATATATCAAAGAAACTTAAGCCTCATGATCAGGTCCATTATTATTTCAGGATTAAGAGATCATGTAAATATAAGTCGTGAGCTTATTATTCATTTGACAGTCATTAGGAGAATAATATAACTCATAGAGGTCCAGTTCAATATGTTTCAACTCTTAAAATATATCAACATATCAACTAGAAATCTTCATTTCCATGATCAAGACAAATCATCTTAGTTGATATGTTATAGTGTTCGCAGATGAAATGCCTAATTTCATCACAAACTATGAACTAAAATTCTGAGTTTACAAAGAACTTGTGATCTATATTTTCTGTGACTAAATCACATAGATCACATACAATGCATCTCATGGACTATGTGATAATGTCCCAATATTCATGTTACTATTATTTTAGAAATAATAAAACAACTTTATTAATAACAGCATAATGTCATATGTAGTGCCATACATAACATCATACAATAGGATTTAAGGGCACACATCCTAATATTAATGTATACTCACTAAACTATCTTAACTTATTTTTGAAATAAAAAATTGGTCAGACTTGTTTAGTGTGTGTGTGTGTGTGTGTTTTGGATCTTGGATGCTTTGAGTTTATTTGTTGAAAGATGTTTTTGAGAGCTTAACATGTTGATTGGATCTATGTTTGAGTAACCTGCTTGTTGCATTCATCTCTATGTGTATTTCCTCTCCTTGAAAATATCTTTTCCTCAAGCACTACAGCTTCTTGACAAATCCTCGACAAATTCTTTTCTATCGAGCCTCTCTTTCTTCTCTTCTCGATAGAAGTTAGTGCATTTTCGATCCATCGAGCTTACTGGAATTTGTCACAATAGCTCCTCGACAGCTTTTCGATCCATTGAGAAGCTTTTCGATCCATTGAGAAACTTTTTGATCCATTGAGAAACTTTTTGTTTGGCCGATAGATCCTCGACAGAATCTCGATCCATCGAGGTACTTTTGCCGTTGACAAATTCTCGAAAGCACCTTAACAGATTCATATCTGTTGAGATTTAATGCTTGATAGATCTTGATAGCTCCTCGATCCATCGAGTTGCATTTTTCTATATATAGCTGAGGCGTGATTCGGTTTTCATTTTCTCACTTCTCTCTAGACAGAAAATCTTTTCTCTACCACTAAACACTCTTTTCTCTCTCAAATCCCTCTACCCACGTGATTTTCGGCCTAGACCAAGATCATATCACTTGGTAAGTGTCCTAAATCCTTCATTCTTCATGCATTTTAGACCTAGGTTTTGGGGTTTTTGAGATTTTTGTAAAGTTTTTGGGTTGAGTGTTGTTTATTTGATGCTATATGATTGTGCATTGCATTCCATTATCATTTTCATAATGTTTTATGCATTTAGATATGTGCTTAATTGTTGAATATTGTGTGCTGGTAGGTTTGGATTGGGTTTTAACCTATGATGCAATTATGTTTAGCGTGTCACATGTTCATGCACATTTCATGCATACATACATTTTCTTTTCTTTCTTTGTACTCTTTTGTGATTGTGTTCTATTTCTTTCCCTCTCTCTCTCTTTCTTGGATAGACTGTGCATGGCACCCAAGGGCAAATCTACTCCGACTCAGAACCCTTTTCGTTCTTGGTCTTCTTTGTCTTCTAATCTTCCTGTTCCCCCTCTTCACGTTTGGTTCCATGATGATAAGGCCCTTAAAGACTTCTCTGAGAACTTTTCTAAATGTGGCGTTCATTCAGAGCATCATGTGATTCTGTTGGACTTTTCCGACACTCCTTTACCTGATGTCATTCACACTTAGGGATGGGAATCTCTCTGTGAGATACCCTTAAGGTGTCCCACCGTATTCATATAGGAGTTTTACTCTAATATGCACAGTATCGATACATATGTACCTCAGTTTTCCATGATATTCAAAGGTACACGTATCGTATGTTAGGATTAGTACCCTTAAATCTTATTGTATAATGCTATATATGATATTATGTATGATTTAATATCGTGATTGATAAAATTATTTTATTATAATCTAAAATAATGGTAACATGAATATGGAACATTATCATATAGTCTATGAGATGCATAGTACGTGATTTATGTGAAGGTGTTGAAGCTTGGCCACTAACGAAACTTCATTCTTAAATTCAAGATTTCCTTGCCCACAGTTTTTTGAAAGCCTTTTCACAGCAATAACTTGTCCTTTGGAGAGTTTACCCTAAAACCATGTAAGATTAGAACATATTTAACCCTTTGGACTTAACATGTGCATCATGACTACAAATTTTTCCAATTTGGGGCGGGGGGGGGGGGGGGGGGGGGGGAAGTGTTTGAATTGATATCCTATTTCAATCATGAGACTGGTTCTGCCCATTAAATTATCCTTTTTAAGGTTATTGATAATGTTAAATTTACCTCGTAAAAAACACCAAATCCACCTTGTCCAAGCTTATTTGCATCAGAAAAGTCATTTGTTGCAACTTTAATAGTGCCAAAGCCTAACTGAAAAGATTCCACACTTCTAATCTCATCCACAAATTCACCTTAACAAGACGTTAGTGCATTATTTAAAACAACACAATTTAAAATACGTGCATGCAACCACAATGACCTCTTAAAACTAATTATTTATCAAAATCTTCTAGACAGGAAACTCATGCCTATTAGTATATAATAACTTTTTGTTTGCTTTAGTGCAAGTCAATTTATTGACGGAACACGTTGATTATTTTCAATTTGTAGTAGCTAAGTATTTGTTTGGATTGCACTGAATGCGTTCACGTTCAGCGTTTTGTTTTTGTTTTTGTTTTTTTTTTTTTCTGCTACGCATTTCAGCTTTAGGGACAAGTTACTGTGCAAGCACTGTTCATGCACTATGCAAGCATTGTTCATGCACTGTGCAAGAACTGTTAATGCACTATTTCAGCAACTTTTTATTAAAAATGAATTTCACGGTACTATTTACACATTTAAAAATTATTTTACTACAGTATTTTCAATTTTCAATAATAAGTTTTATCCAAACGGACCCTAAGTATCATTTTATGAAAAATAAAATAATAAAAAATAATCCCCAAATTATGTCGCGGTGGGAAATTTGTCTTCATAATATAGATGGAATTTTTTACTCCCACAGATATCACGCATACCTGAGAACTTTAGGAAGCACATCTATGTAACCTAGCACATAATTTCTGACTTTGTCTGTTATTATCTTAGCAATAATTCATATTTTTGGATAACAAAAAGAAATAAACGAATTATTTCACTTACTTTGTGGTTGTGGTTTCTCCCTTGGTTTCCTGACTCTTAAGTAGATGCAGAAGGAGATTATAATTAGTCCCACAAAAGAGATAATGGGTACAACTATGATGACTGTTTGAGATTTGTTACTCTCCTTTCCTGCAAAACCAGAAATATGTTTACATTAAAAAATCTGACAGATGTATGTTAATTTTCAAGTGGATACATGGGAAAGTAATAAGGACCCTTCATAAAAGATTTATCAAAAAAAAAAGAGGACCCTTCATAAAAAGTTGTAAGTTTTTACCTTATTTGCTTCTATACAGCTTTCTATAGTCTTTTTTTATTTTATTTTTTATATAATAAAAGAAAAAAAAAACATATAACTATACTTTGATCAACATTTGACAAAGCAAATAATTCATCGGTACCTTTTGCAGCAGCGGAATCGTTCAATGTTGTAGGAGATACAGATGGTACTAGTGGTGGTAGTGGAGACAGTGATGGTGATGATGCATTATCAGCTTTGGTACTAGTGGTGGTGGTGGAGACCGTGACGGTGATGATGCATTATCAGCTTTGGCATCATAGAAGAGGTAGAACTCAAACCTAAAATAACAGCTGGTTGTAATAATTCTCCCTCCTTGCTTGCCTCCACAACATTGCGGAATATTTCCAAAAGCCCCAGCCAAACAATCATTGCAATCTTGATCGGACAAATCAGGTGTGCACTGCACAAGTGAATATAGTGTTTGATTGTTTGGTGCTGTTGCATTTCCCGCCGCAAACTTACGAAGTGAACCACCTGCTGCAGCTTGTACTCTTTTGCTGTCCAACAAGGTCCTCAGGTCCTGATTGAACTGATCCAAATTACCTGATACCTTATTTGTGTTCCACATATAGAAAGAAGGACTATCTTCCATGATGTTAAATATGTCGCGGAATGAGTAGCGTAACATGCAATAGTCATGCCATCCTATTGCTTCCTTCTGATTGGGACAAAGCCGAGGGAGAAGATTTGTAGTGTTATTGAGGCAACTACGGCAAATATCTGGCTTGGCATCTCCTCTACAAAGTCCAAGTGAATATACTTTGTCAGGGCTTTTGCCATAAGAAAAATTGTAGAACCCATAGTCAATTTCTGTGTTGGAGGAGAGGGAGGAGAGGACTTGATTGAGGTTTCTATTGTAGGTACTGTTGCTTGTGTAGTTACCCTTGTCTAAACAGAAATGGTATAGGAAGTCTGGCTGAGCAATGGCTTGAGAAACCATTATGCAAATGGAAACTAGGAAGACAAGTCTTGACGAAACCATTGCCATGTGTTTAAGGCAAGATATGGGTTAAGAAGCTTATCATTTAGGATTTTAGAGAGAGAGGAGAACTAGTGGGCTGAAAAATAGACTTTAAAGAACAGGAAGTCCATGATTTGAAACATTTATCCATTTGTTTCTCGATACTCTTCTGCCAAACTAACGTGTCCAATTTTTCCATGTAAATATGAGTGCAAGACTGTAAGGGCATAAGAAGAATTGACCAACAGCGTAAGTCCTTTTGGGAACGTTTATAATAAACAATATTCCACAGCTAGATATAGCTTTTTATTTTTATTTTTTATTCTTTGATTTGGAATAGCCGTATGGGGGATAATTACTGGTAAAACTTTACATGTTTTCTTTACATGACGATTGTACATGAATTCTTTGCCCTACTAAAATAGTCAGTCTTTAATAAAATAAATATTATAAGTTTATTACAACTTTTGGGAATTCAGGTCTTGCCTGCACCACTTGGCACCGGCATTGCCACTTGACTTGGAGGGGACTGGCAAAAATACTCAGTCAACAAAGCAGGTTTATTGGGCCCAGTAGACTCCCATCCCATTCTACACAGCCCATGGAATGTGATCTAAGAGAATCAACAAGCTACAATAAATAATGGGAGCAAAAAGAAAAGAGATATAGCTTAACTTACTATTTCTCTTTTCTTTTGCTCCCATTATTATTATTATTTTTTAAAATCGCAAGGAATTTCTAAAACTTTTCTAAAGGTGAATTTTGATTCACTCCTAATTTTAACTCTTTGATTTGTTTATTAAAATATTATTATATATTCTAAATTTTAAATCTTGGGCAGCATTTTCTTTCAATGTATATTTTCCAAGATGATTCCATTTGTATAATTTAATATTTTCCAATTTTCTATATTTAAATCCCTCTCTCCCAACTAGGGTTGTTCACAAGTTAGGTCATCGAGTTTGGGCTCAACCCCTGGATCATTGGGAACATTTCTCAACCCACCACTGATCGAAAAAGTTGATTGGATTAGATAGAACAAGCCTTCAAATGGTCGCAGTCAGTTTGGTTGGTGTCATAGATCTAAAAAATGACGACAATTCTATAAGATAAAGGTGAAAGTTCGGTGAAATTTTGCTAGATTTGGCAAAAATATCACCAGATCTGGTGAGATATTTCTAGAATCAATAGAAATTTAGCCAGATCTACCTGAGATCTTGCTAGAAATGGCTAATAGCTCACTAGATTTGGCAAATCTCGCTGAAAAAAATGGCCTCCTAATCGATTAGTTTGAGTTTTTCAAGTTTGAGGGGAGGAGATCCGGAACCAACCCACTGGAATTGGTTTGTGTAGAAAGAGATCCGTTGCTAATTGCTAGAGTAGTCAAGTAGGGGTGGCAATCGACTCGGATCTAGTTGGATTTTTTAGGTGGGTCAAGTCTGTGGGTGAGCTTGAAAACCCTTCCCCCAACTATTGTATTATAAAAAATTAAGAAAAAAAAGGAAATGCCTCGAATTTTTTTAATATATTTTATAACTCATAAAAAAAATCTATTAGGCATGATTCTAACATTTGTATCACAATAATAACATGAATCCATCAACCAATCAATATATATATATATATATATATATATATATATATATATATATATATATATATATATATCAAAGCTATTAAGTAATGACAAATGCATTTATTTCAATAGATGACATCCTTCTCATTTAGGCTTTCACCTCATCTAAATTTAGTATTTATGTCAAACTATTAAGTAATGGCAAATGCATTTATTTCAATGTGTTAATAAAATTCAAAAAATTTGTAAACATTTATAACTTTACATGCTTTAAATTGATATAGATGGATTTAAAAAGTCATGGGAAATGTAGGAATAAAATTCAAAGAATTTGTATACATTTCTAACTTTACATGCTTTGAATTGATACGGATGGATCTAAAAAGTCATGGGAAATGTAGGAATAAAATTCAAAGAGTTTGTATACATTAATAACTTTACATGCTTTGAGTTGATACGTATGGATTTAAAAAGTCATGGAAAATGTAGGAATAAAATTCGAAGAATTTTTATAAACTTATAATTTTACATGCTTTGAATTGATACGAATGGATCTAAAAAGTCATAGGAAATGTAGGAATCAAAAAAAAAAAAAAAATCAATTTTTGCATAAGACTAACTTCAATGCAGAATTACAAGAGTCGAATTCAATGAATTAAGGAAATATTATTTGTCTCCACATTTGTCCAATATAAATCTCCATTTCCATTCGACTTAAAAATTAAACTTCCATAATTTCCTCACAATATCTTTGTTTTTCTTTCTGAGAGGTATGTTAATTTTCAAAATATTATGTTCGTCTTAAATATTTTGTTTAGATTTTGTGTGTACGGTTTTACTTATGTAGCATTGTAATTTATTTAGGCTTATTTTTTCATATTATATGTCAATATATTTTTTTTGCTTTTTGTATAATGCGTATACTTGGAAAGGATCTATTTTTTGCTACTTTTAGTTCAATTAAAATTGGAGGTTAAATTGTGATATTATTAAATCACTATAGCATTATTTTTTTCTATTGTTGTATCATAAAATTCTAGAAGTTTTTATAGCTAACTGATATATAAAACATAAATAATACAAGAAAGACACCTAGGAATCAATAGGTTTGTAGGTGACAATTTCACTATAATCTGGTGACATTTCTTGGTAGCATGAATTAGAGAAATTTTCCCTCCAATGTATTTAGTTCGAATTTAGTGTTAGTAGAAAACCTCATAGATTAAGTGTGACTAACAATAATAGTATTCATAAAATCAATGGATCATAAATAATTTCTTACAAATTTTATCAAATTGCACCGCGTATTGCGCGAGATATCGGCTAATTTAGTTTTAAAAGGTCGTGTGAATATATAAATCAATAACTACTTTATTTATATATAAAAAAATGACTAATTACCTTATTTTTCTATATAGAGTAATATAGAAGGAATAAATTTGCATACTCTACCAAAATTTAAAAGCTGATTGATAGTATTAACCTAATTCCTGAATGTTATATATGTAACTAATTTTGGACATTTAAAAAAAAAAAAAAAAAAAAATATATATATATATATATATATAGAGAGAGAGAGAGAGAGAGAGAGAGAGAGAGAGAGAGAGAAATATCTATATCTTGATAGATGCAATTAATAAAACTAAACTATTTAGCATTTATCATCTTTTCAATGCAAACCATTAAACTTTCAAAGCCCAACATTTTTATCCTTTTAAAATATAATAAAATCTCTCATTACAAATATGATATGGTTATTTAATTATAATATTTATAATTATACAAATATTACGAGTTAGTTTCTAATGAATAAAAAACCTTGATATCCAATTTGCTAGTTTCTAATGTGAAATTCTTGTAACAAATAGAGTTGAGCGGGTTGGAGTTCGACTTATTTGGTCTTTAATGTTTCAACTCAATCCATTATAACTTGCATTTTTTTTTCGCATTAGAAAAAACAAAACCCTTGAACTACATAGGCAACCCTCATTTTCTTCATCATGTATTCCATTTCCATCTCTTTAATAAATAAATAAAAGGTTTTGCAAGTTCAATATATATATATATATATGTGTGTGTGTGTGTGTGTGTGTGTTTGGTTGAAGGGAAGCTGGAGGGAAAGCAAAGGTAGGAAGGAAAAGAAAAATCCTTTATTTGTTTGGAGAGAAATGGAATGAGGGAAAGGAAAATGCAGAGTTCTCCATAGGGCTAACATTTTTCCTTTCCTCCCAAATTGGAAGGAAATAGAGAGACGAGAGAGTCTGTAAGGGCCTGTTTGGATAGAGGGGGGGAAGAAGGGGGAGTGAAGGAGAGTAGAGTAGAGTTGGCTAAAAATAAGCTAATTTTTGGCTAAAAATAAGCTAATTTTGGGCTAAATCTACTCTACTCTACTCTACTCTCCCTCCATTCCCCTCAATCCAGATGGACCATAATAGAGCATGAGGATTTTTTTCCTTTCCTTTCTCCCTTGCAAACTAAACACTTTGAATGCAAGGTACTCTCATTTCCTTTTCCTTCTTTTCGTTTCAACTCTTGACTTTTTTTTCTCCCCCCCCTCAATTTTTCCAAACATTAAATCTTTAATCCCATGCAAAATAAATGTTACTAGCTTAGAATTTCAATCTAGTAATATGTAATCATGAAAAAAGGCTACCACCATCATAAAGAAATGAAACATTACATGATGTCATACAACTATATCTTGAATATGCATCAAATTAATTTTATACAAAATCCAACAGCATGGTCATCGACAACTGAATGAACGATTGACAAAGTGGAATTGAAACTAGAGATGGAGGGAGATTGGCATATCGTAGTGTGGCTAAAGGTTTGGTTGAGTAAGAGTAGAGGCAGAGGTATAATGAACAAAGGATAGATTACACCAACAGCCAACCTATCTTGAGATTTATCTAAATTATACTTCTTCCAAACATATGTATTAATGATACTTTCCCTTGAGGTTTGTATAAATGTGACAGATAAGTGCATGCCTGACTTTCCTAAATAAATATTCTATTTCAAAAATAATTCCTGCCAAAACTCTGGAGGAAATGACACTCCACTCCCTTGGTTATTATAAATAACACTCAGCCCCTTATGTTTTGTAAACAAGAGCGGTAACACGTTGAGGCTAGGGTGGTCACAAGACCACCCTGACCTGAAATTTTATATATATATAATAATTTAAAATTTTATATTTGTTTACCCTTAAAAATTTGTGACCACCCTGAGTTTTTTTTATGCCCAATAAAATTAAGTTTGGTCCATAATTTGATCCGCTTAACAATTTATTAGGACCTTTCAAGCAAAAAGAAAAAGCTCAAAGAAAAAAATTTTGAACTAAAATCTAAAATAAAAAAATTATAATAATAGCCCAACATCTGGGAAAAAAAAGCCCAAGATCAATCCTCACTCACTACTTAGATTTTTAAATCAAAAAATTATAATAATAATAAATTTTGTTAAACTAAATACGGATACCGAATCATATTTTAAACCAAAACAATTCCTAACCTAATAAGAACATCACATCCTCACTCCTAAGCGGCAACGATTCAGCAAGATAGCGACAGCAGCAGCGATAGCAACACTTAACACCCAAAGCAACTTTGCAACGGTGAGGTTGGAGATTGACTTGGCCCAGATCGAAGATTGTGAGATTGGCGACTGCAAAAGCGAGATTGGAAAATAAGAACCTTAGCCTTCAATGTGTCACGGCGGCGCCGCCCCTAGCCTCAGGCAATATGAAGGTATTTCAGTTCTCTCTCCTTTTCCTTATCTCATCTCTGCTCTGACTCTGAGCGGCACTCTCTCTCTCTCTCATACTCAATACTCATAGTCTGACTTGTGTTGTGAGTCTTGTGACTTAGACTTATCTTTTGATAATATAAATTGCTTAGCTTTTGTCTTCTGGTGTAAGTGTATGTAAATATTAAATATGTAATGGTGTTGAAATTGTTGATTGGCTCATCTCTTGAGTGTGGGGTGGATGGGGTCATGGCATTGAATTGGGGTAATGGTATGTGGTCCCTCAAAAGTAAGTGAATACTAACTATATATACATATATATATATATATATACATATATATACATATATATACATATATATATATACATATATATATCTTAAGCACTCTGGTAGTGGGTTGAGCCGGGTGGATGATGCAATGTGTAGTTTATTTTTAGTCTTTACATTGTGCAGAGCAAATTAAACTGTGGGATGTGTGCTATATTGTATAATTTATGCTTCTCAAGGACCACCTTGAAAAATATTCCTGCTAAAGAGAGGAAGCTTACATAATTAGAAGTCTATTTATTATATAGCAACTTACCAGTTATTGACTATATATAGATCAGTCTAAAGGGTTTCAGAAAGTTGAGTTAGCATGGGTCTCTACCATTGGTATGTATAATCATTATGTCTTGGAAGGAGGACTTGTGTTTAGGCCTCAAGATTCCATTCTCCAACCAAATTGCACCCCCACCCTTTTTTTATTTATTTAGGTTGCGTTTGTTTCACATGTAAACTAAAATTTGAAAACATATTACACCCGGTTGTGTGTTTGGCACCACTTGAAAATACAGTCAAACTGAAAATAGAATTAAGTTTGACTGTAAAATAAGCTTCCCAAGGCGTAAAATATTTTTAGCTTCCATTTTACCTTCAACGCATTTTCGGATTTGGTGAGAGCTCATACACTTCTACACACTCTTCACACGGTCCGAAACCCATCTCAACTCAGCTCCACCCCATGCACCAACGAGAAAGAGACACCACTCCACCCTACACGCAGAAGTCGGTCCGAGGTCCACCCACACTCCGACGAGCAGCACCACCGTTTTCCCCTTCGCACCAGAGATTTTTCTCCCTTTACTTCTCTTCTCTCACTGAACCTCACCTCCGAGATCGAACCCCAGGACCGCCGATATCGTGCAGCCGAGATCGTCGCCCATGACTGATCTCTCTCTTTCTCAATCTACATGCCCCTTTCCCTCAATTTTTGATCACTCTCTCTTCCTCCCTCTCTCAGTTTGACTGAATTGTTTGAGTTTAATGAATGGTTTTGTTTTGATTTTTGTTTTTTTAAGTTTATATATTCAAATTTTCTATTATAAAATTTGTTTGAAAGCTGAGAAAATGGCAGAGAAATGTGAGAAACTAGTAGAAAAATAGCATTTTCAAAATGCAACCAAACACATGAAAACATTTTCTAAAACAATTTTCATAATGCAGCCAAACACTTAAAAATATTTTTCTTTCCTAAAAATATTTTCACCTGAAAATATTTTACACTTAGAAAATATTTACATATTGCCAAACACAGCCTTATTTATTATGTTTTGTATGAACTATAAGAAGTTTCTCCAAAAAAGGACATAAATAAGTTTTGTTGGTCATGAACTATAGGGAGTTTCTCATAAAAAAAGACATATTTGGGACAATAAAAAATAAATTTTTCGTAGATAAACAAATTTCATACCCAAGGCACATCACTCCCACTTGTGCAAGGTCTATGAGAGGTAGCTAGAAGATAGCCTCCCCAATTTGGAGATGTAATATGAAAAAATGTGATTTTCCTTTGTATAAAACAACATAAACAAACTAAAAGGGAGTTACAACAACCTCCAGCTCCCATCATGCAAATTGTTAGTTTCTGTAAAACATGGAGATGTTATGAGAATGAATTCACATAGATTTCTTATGATGTGGCACGAGTAATCTCATTATTTCATACTAGCTTGTAATCCCATGCATATGCATGGATACACTTAAAGATATACAATGAGATGCATAATATAATTCTTATATATATAATTAAAATACTATTGATAGTCATTTTTATATTTTGTTAAATTTTTAAATAATTTTGTCAGGATATTATTAGGTATAAAATGTAAATTGTCCATTTTTTTTAAAATTATTGTGAAGCACTTTTTTTTTTTTTTTTTTTTTTTATGATTCATTTTTTCTAGACTTTTTGGTTTTTGTACTTAATAAT